>PVKZ01000288.1:828236-1010027 GCA_004027375.1 Macroglossus sobrinus
GAAAAAAGAAAAGAAAGGAAGGAAGGGAGGGAGGGAGGGAGGGAGGGAGGAAGGAAGGGAGGGAGGGAGGGAGGGAGGCAGGGAGGAGAAAGAAGAAAAAAGTAAATTTTCCTGGTTCAATCCTGTATATAAGGGTGCTATTGAGACCAATTTCTTCAGAGTCCCTTAGCTAATTTAGCGAAATAGGACAAGATGTGCTTTTACCCTCAATCTAAGTTTTGCATTTAAATAGTCTAAAGCTTGAGTAATGATTACACACTTATTCACACACAGAGCATGTGTAAACACATACACACACACACATAGAGCACAAATTTAAGAAAACTTTTTAAAACCCCATTTCTATTAGAGATGCTTGTTAAAAAATGAAGATGTCACAGTTGTTTCCTATCTCTATTAAAATTTAAAAAGAAAACAGTATTAAGAGAATGCAAATATCAGCCTCCCAACAGATATTCATAGTTTTCCTCATGAGATATCCCATTTACACAGTATCCCTGTCACATTAAATTAGTCAACAAAGTGTCTAGAAATAATAATAAAATTAATGTCAACAATATACGTACTTTCATCAAAATTATGCTGCTCTCGGCCTGAATGAAACATCTGCTATGCATGAACAGTGTGACAGAAATTAATCTATTTAGTTTCTCTGGTTTCAATTTCTGTTTTGAACTAATTATTTGATCATTTAGCTAATACACATATAGTTAAAGATTTTAAACTTTTAAATATAGCATGCTGTAAAAAGTGTTTTCATCCCACTGTGGCCCCTCATTGCCCTTCACAGAGGTAAATACAGTTAACATCTTGAGATGATTCACCCCAGAGAATCAATCATGTGTAGATACAATCGTACATGTGTACAAATTCTAGTATATCGCAATCTGACAGTTTTAAATGATATATTATTGTTATTTTAATGAACATTCCCTTAATGATTAACAATGCTAAACATGTTTTCATTTAATTAAAAGCAGTTTGAACTTACTTTTCTATAAACTGCCTGCTCATGTTCTCTCCCCATTTTCCTACTAGTTTTAAATTTTTTTCCTAATTAATTCAGAAGAACCCTTAATATAGTATTAAGATAGCCCTTTATTATATACAGTATGTTATAAATATTCTTCCCAGCTTATCATTTACTTTATTTATCATATTCTATTATTTTGTAAGAATGTTTACTTTTTATGTAGACACATTTATTTATCATCTTTTATGGCTTCAAGCTTTTGTGTCATATTTAAAGAGGCTTTTCTCATTCCAAGATTAATTTTAAAATTCTCATATAATTTCCCTTAGTATATTTAGTTTCCTTTTGTAAAATTTTAATCTCAGATCTTATTGGATTTCATTTTGGTATAAAGACTGGAATGGAATAAATTTATTCTTTTCCAGAAGGCTTGGTAGTTGTCAGCATCAGTTATTAAATCAATCATTTGCAGGAGTGGGGGGGCATAGATTTGAAATGCTGTTTTTATAACAAGCCACAGTACTATGAGAATTTGGGTACATATCTCAACTCTTCATTTGTGCTATTAATGTTCTGTTTTTATGTACCAGTAAAAATTTGTTTATTGATGTAACATTATATTTTAGTACCTTATAGAACTATTTTACTTCTGAAATCTTATTTTTTAATTGTTGTCTAGTCTAAAAATATTATCCATTAGTTTTATTGAGATAATATTAATGTAAATACTGAAAAAGGTGAAGGGCAATATAGTTAATAATTGTGGTAGTTTCCATGGTGACAGATGATTACTAGAATTAGTGGGGTGATCATGCCATAAGGTATAAAAATGTTGAATCGCTATGTTGTACACCTGAAACTAATGTCACCAATACGTTATTGTAAACCTACTATACTTAAATTTTTTAAAAGATTAATAAAGGGAGATTTGCTACCTTTAACACGAGTCTTCTTATCCAAAAAAATATATCACTATATTTGTTCAATTTTTATTTTATCACTCTGTATTCTTTAAAGTTTTTTTATATGTAGCTTAACCATTTCTTATGTTCATTCCTATTACATTTTTATCATTTTGTTTCTATAACAGATACTATTTTTATTCCTTTATATTTAAAAATAACTTCCACTTGCACATAAGAATAACTGGTCTGTGTATATTAATGCTAAAACCAGCTGTTTTACTTATTGTTGGTAATGATTTTTGCAGGCTCTCTTCTATAATCCAGTCTACAATTTAATCACATATGTAAATAATGATAATTCCATGTCATCTCTTCAAACTTTTATATTTGTTTCTCCTTTCTAATTGCACACTAGAACCTTTACAATAATTATGATAAATAATAATTGCAATAGTAAACATTATCTGTCTCCTGTTGAAAGTATTTCTAGCATTTTCACTATTAAGCTTTGGCTATAAATCAGACATATATTAAAAATACCTATTTATTATTGTTTCATTAAGTGTTTTTATCAGCAATGGATCTCAAACTTAAATACCTTTACATACTTTCTAGGCATCATCATATTATTTTTCTCTTCTGAAAAAACAATAACTTAAATTATATTAATAATTTATTTAATATTTCTAATTTTTTTAGTCATAATGTATTCTTTTAAAATAATGTTGGATTCTGTTTGCTAATATATTACTTTGAATTTGTGAATCAATAGTCAAATAAAGATTGCTATGTAGTTTTCTTTTACTGTGCCATCAGATTTTGGTATATGTTTTATGGTGGGTAATATCAAAAACAGAAATTTTTCTTCAATTTCTGTTCTAGAATCATTTCAGTAGAATAGGAGATTTCTGTTTCTAAAATTTTTGGTAGGCTTCCTATATAGCACAATCTGAACTCAATGTCTACAACATTTTGACAATGTTTATAATTTCTCTGAAATGGTCTATTTAGATTTTATATACCTTCTGAAATCATTTTTGGTGATTTAAATTTCTTAGAAATGTCATCCATTTTATTTATATTTTTCAAATCCATATGCACAAAGTTGAACAAAAACAAATCTTACTTCTTTATTCCTTCAATAACTGTGCTTAGGTTCTCAAGAAAGTTGTGTTTTCTTCATCTCTCACCATTTAAAATATTATGTTAATGGTTTACCTGTGTGATTAACTTTTAAAATGACTATTTCTTATTTTGTTTTATTTTTTTTAAATTGTAGCTATTTGGGAATTTTATATTTTCTTTACTAGTTTCTTAATTCCGATTTCCTTAGATTAATTTTGTTAATGACCACAATTTATTACTTTGAGTGCTTAATTTAGTTATTTTTATTCCTTCTTATTTCACAATTTTTTTTGAAGTTTGGTTTTTCCTCTGATCATCTTTTTATTTGTGTCCTACAGGTTTCAATATGTAGTATTTTCAGTATTTTTGGTTTTGATTCCTATTATTTGGAGAGGTCCTAAGGTTTGTTTGTTTGTTTGTTTTTAATAATATGGATATCAATTACTAGTTTTATTTTACTGTGGAAAAAAATAAAACTTTTATAATTTTGAAATGTATTGGCCTTATAAATGGACATTCTTAAATAATTTTATGTGTATTTGAAAAGAAGGCATATTCCCTGTATGGAGCTCAATATATATTGATTAGACCTACTGTATGAATTTTGTTATTTTTATATGTTTACTTATTTTGGTTTTCTTGATTTTTTATTATTTTAGGTAATATGGCATACAAGCTAGTATAGACCAGTTAGAAATGCTGGATACAATATTTAATCTTTAAATGCATAACTGACTGGCAAGAAATTGAGCCCCTAACTATGAGAAAATATAGCCCCAGAGAGTAAACATAGTACTCCACTGGCAGCTAGCTGCTCTGGGAGCATCCAATATTCACTGGCGGCCTCGAGCCTGGGCTTTTAATGGGCCATTTCTGTTTAGAAGGGATCAAAGGCTAAAGAGAGAAGTTTTGAATGAGAGACTCCTGCATGAATTCAGAACCTCTGAAAGTGACTTTTTGATGAAAAGGGAATAATGTTTATATTATATTATGCTATATAATATTACATTATGCTATATTACATATTGTTAATTATAATTTATCAATTAATGACATATTAATTAATTGACACAACAAAATCAAACATCTAGCACAAGGATCTGGGAAAGAGATATTTAGCTCTATTAGTCTTGGTTCTAGGTGGAGGGATTTGGGAAAATTTTTTCCCGAGAATTCAAAACCACAAGCAAGTCTTTACATGGGTTTAAGGATGAATTTCAAAGAATTCAGTGACCTGAAAAATCACCACCTAAGAATTTAATTTGAACTGGTCCTGCCTAGGTAATGCCCCCAGGTGACTGTCAGAAATAAAAATAAATAATTTTTAAAGGAAAACACTTTAAAATTGAGCCTCAAAAAATTCCCACAGCCAAATTCCAAAGAACATGAGTTCTGAATGAAAAATATCATATTAAGTGAGGAAATAAACCACAATGAGCAAGTCAATAGAATGAAAAATAAAACCCACTATATTAGACCCACTAAGACCACAGGACTAGAAATTATTACATACAGGATGTAAAACAGGCATGCTTGATATGCTTAAAGAAATACAAGACTCAAGTATAACTAAGAAACAAAAGACTATGAAAAATGACCAGGCAAAATAAAAAATGTACCAAAGAGCTTTTAGAAATCAAATTAGAAACACAGTGAACTAAATCGATTGGACTCTAAAAGCCGATTGAAAATAGTGAAGAGAAAATCAGTGAACATGGAGGGTAGAGTAAGAACGTCTAATAGAAGTCTAATCAGATTTCCTAAGAGAGAAAATAGAATTAGGGGAAAGCAATATTCAAAATGACTTCGGCTAAGAATTTTGCAAAATAATGAAAACATAAACCCTTAGATTCACAATCCCAATGAAATTAAGACAAAGGAAAAAAGAAAAAGACATGTAAATACACAATGAAACTACAGATTGCCAAAGAGAATTTTTTTAAAAACCTAGAGAAAAAAAAAAACCTTAAAAGGAATGACAATTTGATTGAGACTATCAGAATATGGAATATCTTCAACGTGCTAAAAAAAAAATAACTGTCAACCCAGAGTCACATAGCCAGTGAAACATCTTCCAGTGTGAAATGAGCACATTTGCCACAAACTAAAAGATTTTTTCTAATGCTTAAGAACTATGAGACAAATAAATATGATCCCGAAAGGAAGAGCTGAGATGCAAGAAGGAATGATAAGAAGAAATATTGGTAAACATGTAGGTAGAACTGTATGGAAAACAACCATGTCTTGGTTGTGATGTTAAAAACTGGATTCTCTTCACAGAACATCTTGGGAGGAGATTATTCCATTTTATCAAACATGTCAGGGAAATGTTGCTAATTAATGCCAGGTGGGGTGGCAGGGCCAGCCTCTTTGCTGGTGTGGTTAGCGAGTATAGGTGCCCACCCAGCCTCTCTATTTCAATAAAACTTTGTTCTCCACTTACTGTAAAGAATTAATTTTATAGATAAAATTATTGATTAGAATAGTGTTCACTGGTCTGGAGATCAAGTTTTTGAACTACAAATGTCATAAATATGCCTTGTAACAAACTAGGAGTAATAGGCATAGCAAAACTATGAGAAACAGTCTCTTAAATTTTGGCATAAAAGACCAGAGGAGAACATGGCGAAGAATATATAAAACCAATTATATCACCATTGAGTATTTACTTCCTTAACTACCATTATGAAATTCCAAGATTCCTTTTTTTTTTATGTCATTATGATGCCATCATGAGATCATTTCTAACCCAGTGGTGCCAGTCATTACTACCTGTTGAAATATAGTTATGCCTTTCAGCTGTGACTTAGTAATGATATTAAGTCTAAATTTTCTTGCAAAAACAATTTATTCATGTCACCACTTACCGCTGTAAGCTTGTTTATGGCTTTTTAAAATGGGATCTGTTTCACCATTTGGCCTTTCTTCAGCACATTTTGCCATTTGTAAAACACATACTTTCCCACCAATGCCAATCATAAACGATGACAGAGGAGAGGAACTGAATTAGAATATAAAGTTACTTTCCCAAGTGTTTACATATGAGACCAGATTTACAAAAGGGGAAGGTGAAGGACACTGCAACCATGGAAGAAATGTTCAGAACCTATAAAACTCCTGAATTGTGATATCAAAACACCCAAGTAACTATTTTTTGTTGATGCTTATCTCCAGTCGTAAAAGTTGAGCTATAATTACTAAATTAATGTTCATGGTAATGAAAACTATATTTATTTTGCCTCTTGAAATGAGAAAAAAACATGTAAAATAAAATCTTAAGTTCTGTGTCTTGACTGTGGTGATGAATGTGATAAAATGACATAGAAATATACGTACCCTTTATATCATTCTCAGTTTCTTGGTTTTGAAATTGTAGTATAGTTACCTAAGTTGTAACCAGCTGGGGGAAGAGCAGGGGGATTGATGAAGAGTATACAGGATTTCTCTATATTATCCCTGCAACTTCCTGTGTGTCTGTAATTATTTCTAAATAAAAAGGGGTTATATATATATATATATATTTCCTCAGCTCTCAGTTTTAAAAAAGGATGAAAGATGGAGCTTTTTCTTCAACCCTGGGAAAAATACAGTGCAGGTTTGGCCTTCTGATCTCCATTCCAGGGGTTCACCACCTCTCCCAGATAGTCCTATCTTTCCTTCACAATGCCAACTGCCATGGCAAAAGAATTCTTCCTACCTGAGTCAACAGATACAAAACAAATCCTAGAGCCCGTACAAATCCCAGAGCTCATACAAATCTCAGCAAAGCAGATATTGAAAGCTTGTGAAAAGAGTAACATAAGGGGCTAAGAAACCCAACGTATCTCATTTATATTGCTTGTCATGCCATCCCTACCCCAATTCAATGGCCATACCTGCTACTGCCCATCAAATCACTAAGCCCTTTATGCAAGTAATCTCACTGAATCCTCTCAACTCACCATAGGACTAGTAAGATTATACTTATTTACATTTAACCACAGGCCCAGGCACCATGTTGCCTTGTTCAGAAATTCAGCATTCATTTAACCTCTAATCTCTAAAATCCATTTGAGTAGCCAGATAAAAACTCTCCTTACAGAACTCCCAGAGGAGGAGATTGGAATGCTGGATCTTTAATATTAAGATTTTTTGTTTCCCACATGTTGAGTATTAAGCTATATGCTTTACAGAAAATATCTCACCTAATTCTCCCAACAACCTACAAAATAAGTCCTATTATTATTATTCTTTCTTTCCTCTTTGACAGACGAGAAAACTGAGGCTTAAAGAAGTCAGGGGCCTTGCTGAGGCAAGTAGAAGACCTGGGATTTGAACCCAGGGTCTCTCAATTCGTAAGTGGAGTTTCACTTCTCATGACTTTGCTATTCTGCTTATCACCAAGAACATGGCAGATGTGATAAAGCAATGTCTTTGGGTATAGTCGAGATATAGATATTATCCAGATCCAAGTTTCCAAATAACCGATAACCACAGAATACTAGAGTTCATTTTTGTGGCACCTTTTATATTTTTTGGCACTAATTTCCATAGAACTCAGTTGGAGAAATAATATTTTCTCTCTATTCTGGGTGATGCCTTTGTTTCTTCCTTCAGAGAGGTCTTAATTTTGTGCCATCACTATTTCTGATCCATTACTACCCTTGCATTCCACTATCTTCTTTGAGCTTTTCTTTCTCTTTATTTCTTGTTCCCTTTTCCTCTCTTTTTATAAATATCTCTGTCTGATACTCTGCTTTGGCAATAATGGGTTTGGCTCCACAGCATCAGCAAGCACTGAGTATGCATCTTACTTACTTCTGGAAGGTCCAGACATCAAATCTGTGTTCACACTGCATCCCGAACTCTTTTTGACATTTTTTTTTCTATTGCTTTAGAATGAAGACCATTTTGTTATTTGTTTATTTGTTTGTTTTGTTTTGTTTTGTTTTGCTCCAGGAAAATAGACATTCTGAATTCATCTAAAGCAATTGATCTGTTATTTATTGGTGCTGATACCACCAGAGAGCTGGATAGTTTTTGGCAAATTAATTGATCCTTTACTCATATTATATCAGATTATATGTATTATATATTTACTTATATTCAAAACTTGGACAATAAATTTGGCATTTTCCTACAGACATTAAAGAGATATTGAACATATAATATTGAACATTGTGGAAAGCTAGAAAAAATGATGATTGAAAAAACTTTTATACTAATAGATCTAGTGCCTGTACTGTGTCATATTAACTAAGAAGTAGTGCATGTTATGAGCTCATTTCTCACCCCTTAAAGCACGAAAAAGAAATGCTTGTCATTGCCTTACATTTCATCAAGCCAATTTTTAAAAAAAGGCATTTCATTTTAGGAATTTCAGATTATAATAACAACATTAAGTCTAACAGGCTAGGTGTATTATTTCATAATAAAAGCACACTCTATTATAATAATAGAAGTACCAAACTCTCTCTTCTTTTCATTTTAAACTCTATTTAGTTTAAGAGTAAGGAAGAAAAAACAAGTAGTGGAAATTATTAATAGTGGACTGAGGTTAAAGATAATATAAAAAAAATAAAATTTTAAGATTAGGAATATATTTCAATTCATACATAGGGTGAATATTAGCACAAATATTAGAAAACTTGAAATATATAAAATTCTAATATTAATTAAAATAATTTGTAGCACATTTCTTAACTTTATTAACAAATATTTTTGATTGGTTTATATTATAGAATTTGTGAAGGAAGAAATAATGAGGAATGATGACATTCATATTCAGTTGATGTTATAACTGTTTTGCTAATAAGCACGAACCATAAGAGTAAAACTTAGAACATGCTGCTACTGTTATTATGATTTTGGAAAGAAATTGTCTTTAGTATATTTTTCTTGGAATCTGAAAGTTATTTGAAGTATTTGTTTCCTCATATTTTGCTCATGACAGTTCGATTAAAAACAGAGTTCCTTCTTCCTTGAACTGAGCTAGTTTTAATCCAACTACTATTCTTCCATTGCTCTTCTTATAAAGCTTCACTGGTTTTGAGTGACTGCAGATAACTTGAGTAACGTGCAAAAATAGTAAATGCTAATTCAGGCAGGAAATAATGGACTTTCATATTTACAAACACGGAAAATTTATATTTTATTAGAGTACAAAAACAGGAATGAAATCTCATTATGTTAATTTTTCTTGCCAATAATATCTCCTTTTTACCTGTTATTTAAATTGATCATACATTTCCCCAATACCAAAATTGAAAGGTAATTCATTCCTTTGCTTCCCAATAAAATGTGACTCGTAGAAAGCACACACATATAAATCAGTTTTGGCTTTATTCAACTCTAGGGTTGCCAGATAAAACACAAGGCACCTGGTTAAATTTGAGTTTCAGATGAACAAGTAATTTTTTTTTAGAATAATTATATCCTAAATATCGCATGGGACATATTTACACTACAAATAATTCATTATTTATCTAAAATTCAGATTCAGCTAGGCATGTCACATTTTTATTTGCTAAATCTGGTCCTACTTAACTCCTTTATTGCTTTTATTTCTACAAGTCACAGAAAACTCCACAAAGTAGCACTCTTCTACTGTTACATCCAGACATAGGAAACTAGTTTCATATACAGAATATGCAGAATGAAACATAATGATAACACATTCAGGCATCCAAAACAGCAGGAATCTTTAGGTATTTCTAATGGGGTCATGAAAGACAGTAGAATTGTCAAAAACAAAAAGAAATTGCCTCAATCAGTCCGTAGTAATTAATAAAGTTTAGCACCTTCACTCTAATTTGAATTAGAATGCCTGAGAAAACTAGCACATAATTTGGCAAGATCTAAGGTAATTACTTAAAAGGGGGAACAGGTGTAATTGAGCATGCAGTCTTGTCATCTTGTCATCAGATAGGTTCTGCCACTAAGGCAGTGTGACTACGTCAAAAGCATTTGTTGAAAACCTATTTTGTTGTGCTCTGGAGAAGGAGGAGATTGTCAGAGGGAGGGTCTGGCTTGCAAACATAGGAATGTGGCCCCATAGATGAACTAATATTAAAAAGTTCCCTGGCCAAGGCTGAAAAGTAACACTTTACTTGATGAAGCTATTCAAATTAAATGAATATCAGAACAAGGAGTTAAGACATGTTACTTGTTTAGAGAGTAATCAAGATAAAAAAAAATACATGGCAATACTTGGCAATTTAAGTGTAACTACTTGTTAGGCGTTCTTAAGTCTACCATTTCTGCCTTTTGTTTTTCATGGCTTTTTATCTTAATTTTCTTTAACTACACAAGATTCATAAGACTAAGCTATTTGGTAGGACTGTAGCATTTATTTTGCTTGATTTCCTTGTTGATCATTTCTTAACATGAACAGCAAATATCTTTAACACCACCAGAAAAGATTTACCTACACTTAATGATAAAAGACTTTCAATTGACTTCTGAAGTTTTAAAGTAATGAACTGTCAGCCGCCAGAATAGCGAACTATGAACCTCAAGCAAACCAAAGATCAGTTTTAGCGCATCTGCCTCCTAATCTAATAGAACTCAAAACGCTTTCCTAGAATATATACATACAATATATATTTTCAAGGAGACTAAAATGACAGGTTTTACAAAGCATGCCTTGACTGGAGTGCTTAAAAATTTTTTACTTGCCCTGGTTAGCCTGAGTTATTAAACTACTTACAGCTTCAGTTACATGAGGTCTTTCTTGGGGCTTCTCCTGAACATAAAGGGCTATTCCTTTCCCCTTCAAATGTATTCTAAGTAAAATCCTTCACTAAAATAGTGTGAAAGGAAACTCAGTGCTATGGTGAAAATTTATTTTTTTCTTTCAAGACAACAGGCATTTGCTAGGTTTCAGGGAAGCACCTGTATTAATTGTATTTCCTGCTCATGTGTTGCTTTTGTTTGCAATAACAGAATTCATCTCAGGTGAGTTAACCTTGCTTTTCAGAGAGGGCACCTGCAGTTATCTTGGTGCGGATTGTAAATCAAAACATGTTGAGCCTTTAAAGAGGGAAATAAAGAGGTGCTGACAAGAGGGGATGCCAGGAGGATTAGGCGACTTTCTCACCACTTGTATTATCAGGACAGAGAACAACTGAGTCACATTAAATTACAGGGGGGAGAAAGAGTCCCAGAAATTCCACAGAGAGGAGGTTGACTGGCATCTTCAGAAAGCCTGGGAAGAGGAGGGGTCTTCAAGGTCTGAAAAGACAACTCCCTCCTTAGCCTCAGGCTTCTATAATTGACCAAGATTTTTCAGCTTGTGATTTGATCCAGCTATACCCTGTTAGAGGCACTTGCCCCCAACTGAGACCAAGGCTGAAGTGAATAAGAATTAGGTGACTCACTGGTATGTACAATACATGTATTCACATCTATTAGGATAAATGACACGTCGCTCACTTTAAGCACAGGCAGCTGGAGATTGTCATATTCTGAAAATGACAACTGTTATTTATTTATTGAGAATATTTATACAGGTTCTTCCTGGGCACAGAGATTGCATTTTCAGCAGCACTATGACACCGGGCTGTCACGTGTCTAAAGCAGAGTGTAGAAAACCATTAGCACTGGCGGAGACAAAGCACACGTACTCCGGGCAGCAATCTGTAGGAGCATAGATTTAGAAGGTTGAATGCAGCAGGTTTTTATGTGAGGCCCAAGTCATTATATTAATAGGGTTTCAAGCTACTCTGAGGAAAAAAGGATTGTTTTTTTCCACGCAGTATGGTTTCGTTAACTGCCAAAGGACCAGTTTTGAGGCATTGATTAATTTGGTCAAAAGGTTCACATTATACAGCTCAGGGGGCATGTTGGTCAGCTGGGGAAGGAGGGATGAAGAAAGCATTTAGGAGTGGAGGGAATGTTTCTTGTCCCTTTTCCACACATCACAGTCCTTAGAGTTGTAAGACAGGCTTTTTTGCTCTCTGCTATAATTTTCCCAGTATTAAAAGAGGTGCACTTTCTTAAAATAATGTTTCTGCAAGCTTGGGCCCCAGCTGGTCCCATTCCTGGTCACATCCAAGATTTACTCAATCAGAATAGATGAGTGAGGCCTTGGAATCTGCATTTTCTTTTGCACACCAAGAATTGAAACCATTGTCTTGGAAGGATAGAGAGAGGTTATGTAAATAAATATGTTCTGAGCTTTGCAGATTCTAAGTGTTGGTTCACATTGCATTTACAGCAGTAAGTATTACTTGATGGCAACTCAACATGGTTTATCTCCACACACTCCACATTTCTAAAGAGCACTGTATTTTTCTATTAATACATGGAAGTGTGAAGGAATAAACACTACCTTTTCCAGAGAACAGCCCCCTGGAACTAATTTTTCTATATGTTCACTTCTTCCGCAATCACAGAAATGGAATTTGCAGATCCTAGTGTGCTATACGGGAGACTGACTTTCTTATATAGCTAAACTAAATCCTAGAGAATAATCATTTTTAGAAATAGGTTAATGTCTCTTGGAAAAGAGATTTTAACAAGTGATATTCTCTCTTTTTTTCATTAAAAATAGTTTTTTGTTGTTACAAAATAAAGGATGGTCATTACAAGAAAATTTTTAATAATACAAATAAGTATTTTTAATAAAAATTTAAATCTTACAATTTTACCTGCCCAAAGACAACTACCATCAAACACCTTGGTACATAAATGTCCACATCTGCATATATAAAGAGATTTTTTTCTTTTAAGAAAAATTGGGGTTTTACCTTTTATATTGCTTGTATCCTGTTTCTTTCACCTAAAAACAATATGTAACTAAATTTCAAATAAATAAATATACTGTTATAAAACACTTCAAATGTTATATACATCTGTTGTATGGGCATATAATAATGTATTTAACCAATGTATTTTACCTGACTTTTAAATATTTAGATTATTTCCAATTTTGCTATTATAATGAGTGAGATAATGTCAGCCAAAAAGAATAAGCTGCTTGGTCTATCTCTTGTGTAGAGAGGATTCATATAACTGCAACAACCCAAAGCCTGCTTGCTATTAGGAGTAGGCTGTAAATAAGCTATAGGTCCTGACACCAGGCTCCAAGGGAGACAGTCCCCAAGAGACATTCTTTCTCATTTCCCTGACTCCTAACCAAGAGCTCCTTTCTACTCCAGTTCCAGCCTTATCCTCTGAGGATTCTAGGCCTATGAGAGATTTCCCACACACATACACACGCACTGCCCTCCTCTCCTAAGTTAGCTTGAGGCTTCTGTCTCTAAATTTAAATTTACATTTAAATCTATATATGTTATGTCAGCTATGCATTTAGCCATATCTTGCTTTGAGCTGAGATGAACTGAGTAGTGAGTGAGGCATGACTTCTTCCCAGCAGCATACTGAGTCACACCTATTGGGTCATTTCTCAGAGAAGCCTGAAGGAAAATTTTTTATGACTCTAATAAAGTTTAAGCATAATGGCCTCTTACTTCATGGACATCTTTCAAATATTTAGCTTTTTAAAAATTTGCAAAATTATTCTAAAACAGAGAAACACGTTTGGAAAGATGTTTTGGAATGCTTCAATAAAACAAGTGAAAGTTTATCTATAATGTTCTCCCGATTTGAATGTTTATGAAGAGTGCCATTTTTGTCATCTATAAATGTATGCAAAAACTAAAAGGAAATTTAGAAAGAAATTAATGGAATGTGAAATTAAAAGTAATAAAGATGAGTGATGAAATCAATAGAACTGACTCCAATAGAGGAACAATGTAAACAAAAAAACTTTGAGATTAAAACTAAAGCAGTAATTAAGAAATATGTATTTCAATGGCATGATCTACACCCAGCTGATTGAGTATATTTCATTTAAAAATGTATTTAAGATTAGTCATTGCAAATTAAAACTTGAAATACCTTGAAATATTATAGCTCACATAAAAGTTTACTAAACATTTATCCAAATTTAAAAATTTACATGACATTGTCAATAATTAGATGTAAAACTGAAACTTTTCTTGAACTAATTAATAATTTTTTCTTGATGAATGTTGCTAGAGGAAAAACTGCATTTCTCTTTAAAAAATTAAAAAACCTTTGTCATATGAAGAGGCTGCCCCTCCTCTGCCAAAAGAAAAACAATTTAGAAGAGAGTCAGGTAGTTGATTTTAAAGTCAGTCATGTTTTTGTTTTTGTTTTTGTTTTTTTAATTTTGTAATGTTTGTATATTCATCCGCTTTCTAAACTTTGTGATTTGTTTCTCATTTCAAATATTCATTTTTGTACTTAATTTCACATTCATAAGCTTTCTATTCTTTTTGTTAAAGAGGGCCTCCCCACAACTTGTATGAGGTTTAGGCCCTATATAACTGGGATTCAATCCTGACTTATTCAAACCCATAATGCTCAGTTACATTCAATATTCATTTACACCAAAAGGTATCTGTGGCAGTCAAAGAGGTGTGTAGCCCTGCTAAAGATCAAAGAATGAAGAAAGCATCGCAGCCTTTGGAGAAATGGGGAAGGGGAGAAGGGATATTTGATGTCGGGAAGGAGCTATGTAGAAATGTGTACAGGACACAGTGGACTTGAGAAACTATGTAAACAGGTAAAATAACTTTCCCAAGCAGCATGTTAGGTCCCTAAGTGGTGCTTAAACATATCACAAAGGTAGCAGATGAAGGATCCCATTGTTGAGGAACAACTTGCTTTTAAAACCCAAAGAGCAGTGGTTGATCTGATAACTCGAGGATTCCTAATAGCTCAACACAAATAAACCACTTGTAAATGCCCCTGGGCTGGCCTGCCTCACAACTCTTTTCACATGGCAGTAATACATGGCCAGTAATTACCATAATGAGCCACCAGAAGGCATCTATTTGTTAGCCCTGGAAGAGCTTGCATCTGGCTTTTAGGTGTGAAACTAGGAGAGGCAAATGACAAGGAGCATTTGAATATACATTTCCTCGGGCGGCTACTTATTTGAACAGCTGCTTAGGAGGCTCTCTGCAACAGTAAGAGTCAGTCCAATTCAGGAGGCTGTGTGCATCCTGATTTCTATTTTTTTTCTTTGAAGTACAGGACCAGCCTATTTTCTCCCTGGGTAATAATTTCTCTAAATTAAAAGTGGTTACCCGACTTAAAACCTGTGACAAGTCTATTGTGTTGACCTCTACAGCTGGGAGAAGGGTGGAGGTTGCCAAGGAAATGGGCTCTAGAAATGAAACATGGAAGGAGCTCAGAAGTCACATGCCAAATTGTCTTGTTTTTTAGATTAAGTTTCATAGGAAAAATAATCCAGAGCGTCATTTCTCTTTTTTTTGTCTTTGTCAAAACAAAGACTGTATAACAAAGGCAACATTTTTAGCCATCCTCTGCAAATACAAAAATATTTTCATCAAAATAACAAATTGGTGGTTTGTTGTGTCAGCTTGTACATTTAATAATTCCAATGATAAGCATTCCCCAATATCAGATAGTGGCAAATGTGCCATTTGAAGAAAAGAAAGGAATCTAGAGACATAAGAAATACTGAAGTTGGTATTGCTATCAGAGAATGAGGAATGTTTTGAGAGATAGGTCTGCAAATCTTTGTAATTTTATGGGTAGGAATCAAAACTAATGTGTGCTCTCCTTTACCAGGAAGCATGTGGTCATGGTCAAGGCTGGATTGTTCAGTGCCTTAATATCTCTGCTTATGGAATGATGTTAGAAATGCTGTGTATTTCTTCAGCCATTAGGAAGATATGTGAAATACTGCCTCTAAAACACAAACATAAACAAAGATCACAGGTATTTCTTGCTGACCCGAAGTTTACCTTAGATAAAGAGATTTCTATGAAACCTGGAAGAGGCATATCAGAGTTTTGCCTTGACATTCATGGATCACTGAGCAGTTCCAAATGCTTCTAAGAAGATTATCAGGTAGTTCTGAAGTTTTCTGATCTCTTCTTTTACATGGGGGTCAAACTGTAGGCATTTGGTAGCTTATCCTTGAGATATTAGCAAGACACAAGACAACAGCCTGCGAATAAAATATTAGTCAGTAATATATATTCCCCCATAGACCCTCAGCTTACAATTTTTTTTTAGACTGCTGCTGAATTTTATTTTATTTTTTGGTATGATAAAGAACTTTAACATTATACTTATATAGCTAATATAGTCACATGGTTCGAAGATCTAATAGTATAGAAACTTTCTACAGTAAAATGTCTCCTCACCCCTAGTCCCAATTAACCCAGATACCTCTGCCTACTCTTCCTGCCATAAATAACCACTGTTATTAGTTTCTTACATATTCTTCTTGTGTTATATATATATATATATAACTATATATATATAACTATATATATAGTTATATATATATATAGTTATATATATATATATATATAGTTATATATATATATAACAGCTGCACATCTCATATATAACTATATATATATAAATATATATAGTTATCCCTTATTTTTAGGCAAAATCAATATACTCTGTACACTGTTCTGTATCTTACTTTTTCACTTAACACTATATCTTGGAGATATTTTTTTTTCATTTTAGTACAAGTTTTCCTCATTCATTTTTACAGCTGCACATCTCATTGTCTGAATGAATTATAATGTATTTAATACAAACAGCAGCATTTTAAAGTTTTGGTCACTCTTAAAAACACCATAAAAATATGATATAACAAGCTCCATGTACTTTCATTTGTATTAAACTTTAAATTAAATTTTTATTTGCCTGAATTTTTAAGACTCTGGAAAATATAATGGACCTATAGAATAAAGCATTATTTAAAAGAATTTAATTTAATTCATAAATTAATTTAATTTAATTTATGAATTTGAGTTAGACAAAATACATGGTATTAGAACATAGACTCAACTAAAAACATTTAAGATCTTATTAGTTCTCAGTAGGCTTTTGTCTGGGTTGCCTATATTCTATGGGGTGTTTGTCATGCCCACTTTAATTTCTTTAAATATTGTATAAACATCCCGACTTACTTTGATTTTTTTTTCCAAACATGGGAACAGCTGCCCTACAGGGCTTTGCCTCTCAGACCACAGAACTAGTGTTTCTTTAAGGTCTTTCTACCTTTCTGATCCTACTTTTACATTTAATTAAGGTAATCCTTCAATCTACATCCTCTTCCAGACCTCATTCTCCTTTCTTTCTAAGTTGTTATCCATATTCCACCTGAAGCAGGAGATCATATTGCAGTTTTGGTACTAAGCTCATTAAAGAAGAATGCATCTGGCATTTCTCTGGGAGGAAAATGGGCTTTCAAGTTCTAATTGGAAAGATCTGAAGAGTGTAGAACTACGATGTCTTTTTGACCATGGGCCCCAGACCACTGAGTATATGTGCACTATGTGAAAAACGTAGGTTCTATGACTTTGGTTACAGTTGTTTGCCTGTTAGTTTTTCTTTTTAAACCTTTATCCTGATGTGGACATTGTGTAGGCATGTGTGGCCTCTTATTGAGATTAATATAATTTGTCTCTCTTTAAAGAAATTATATATAAGGTTTGTAGATAAGTCTGGAGTATTAGAAAAGTTCAAACAGAGAAATACAACCAAGAGTAAAGCTGTGCCATCAGAGAGCAAGAAAACAGAAGAAGGAAGGAAGGAAGGAAGGAAGGAAGGAAGGAAGGAAGGAAGGAAGGAAGGAAGGAAGGAAGGAAGAAAAGATAGAGAGAGAAAGGTAAGGAAAGAAGGAAGGAAGGAAGGTAATAGAACTGAGGTTGCTGCCTTGTTTTTAACTTTCTATCAAGATGGAAAATTTGGAGCTTTTATCAGAGGTAAAGTACTAAAGCATAAGCACTTGGTTTTGCTTTAAGAAAAAAAATAAGGAGTATGTTCTCTCTGTTGTTTTTTTTTCTTTAACAAAGCAATTGATGGCTCAAAGCCTTTTTGCTGCAAAAACTAAAGGAGGACAAAAACAAACAAACAAACAAACAAACAAACCCAGAGTGATAAATAGTTTTACCCACAGTTTTATATGTATATATGTGGGTCACTCTATCACTCCCTTATGTGTCCATATACCATGTGCTTGCCTTACCCCCCAAGAATATGTAATAAATATTTGCTAGTGTTACTGATAACAGGTGGTATTATTTCTCCCCTTGGTTCTATGCATGACATGATTATGTCATCTTTGTAAGTATTATAAATATTAAGTTTCTTACAATGCTTCCTTTCTCGTCTCCTTTAAAAATTGGCATGTATTTTGCCTTTATAAGACTTTAAAAGAGAACAAGAAGACTAGCAGATTCTCTTCCTGCCCTTCTGACCCACACCCATCCTGGGGTCAGCCCCCTGGCCTGTCTTTATATAGTCACTAGAAAATAGGTGCCAGATCCCCTTCTCTTGGTTTAAACTCTGGTTCTGATTGTATTTATTTTCACCTGTTGAGAATGCAGTTCCACTAAAGTATTGAACCAAACATACAGATCCCTTCTGAAATAATCATAAAAGGATTTATTTCCCTAAGAACTTGTTAGCTTATCTAAACATCTGCTACTCAAAAGTGATTACTTGGGAATTTCCAGGTCACACAGGAACATGCAAGTCTGTCGCTACTGGATGCATTTAGACAAAAACCAGTAACCAAACATTTTGAGTTGAGGCAGAGGATGTTTAAAAATTAGTCTGTGTTTAAAGTACTCACAAAATATGTGAATTTACATACTTTTAAATGCTATTTCTGCTTTTGTTTTAGCTTAATCAACTTATATAATTGTCTTTTTTGCTGAAATCTTAAGTAGCAAATATACATATATCATCATAAAAGTCTTTAAAAGTAAAGACCGAAAGATTAACTTTCACGTAGTAACATTAACAATTTTTCTTTTTAAGTGAGAGAGAAAAACACAGAATAAAAAAAAAAAGTCTTGGAAAGAAGTGTTTAAGGAGTGGCTTCAAAATCTAAGAAATACTTATGGTATAAACAGTAGGTTAAAGAGAAACCCAAATATTTTCAAATAATATATTCAAAAAGAGTAAGGGTAATGCCGAAAGTGATTTAGCAGAGGAGGAGGAACCAAATTCTTTGAGATGGCTTTAGCAAACATTCGGCTTGAGGGAAAGAAAAAAAACAATCATCAACTGAACAACTACTAATGGCATTTATTATCCCATTAATCCTCAAACAAATGTGATGACTCCCATTTAACAGACAAGGTATCTACAGCTTAGTGAGGTTGAGTAAGGTGGCCAATGAAAGTGACAGAGCCAGGATTTCAACTCAAGATTTTAATTCTGTCTGCTTGGGAGCTCACCATGCCATGTCATCTCTGTTTTCGTAAAGTTAGTATAAACATGACTTAAAGCAACAACAATGTCCCTTTGTCATGTGAGTACTGTGGCTTCTGATGCTTTGTTTTGTTCTCAACTACTAGAGGAACTAGGTAGGCAGGTATCATAGAGGCTACATAGCATTCTTCCTGGATTTCTCCATAGGTCCTTTACCTACAGGTTGAAGTTTACAATACTGTCACATGGTTAGAGCAAATTTGAAGAGAGCAGTGGAAAAAATAGGAAGTAGATTTAGTCTACACAGTGTTTGTTTAAATAGTTGCCAACATTTAAATTTTTATTTCATAAATATCTATTGGGCACACTACTGGCACTGTTTTAGGAGCTTAAGATTCACCAAGGAAAGCAAACAAAAAAAGCTGCCCTTATAGAACTTACATTCTAACAGAGAAAGATAAAGAATACATAATAACATAATAAATGATTAGCATTCAGTATCTTAGGAAGTGAGAGCAAGAATAAAAGTAAATTAGGGTCATAAGGGTTTAGAAGAAAGGTGGAGTGGGTTATCGAAGGCCTCATTAAGAAAGTGGCATCTGAACAAACATTTGCAGGAAGTGCTCTCTAGCTCACCAGTATCTCCCTTAGACTGAGTTTACTCATTTACATCACTTGCCTGGACCTGGGGAGCATAATATTTCTACCTCCCACCTAAGGGTTATAACTACTTCCTTGCACAAATCTAGCTTTTTCCCTAATTGGAGCTGGTGAATTGAGCCAGCATCTTCACGAGAAGCTACCTGGTCCATTTGTAATTTTGAGTCTGACATTCTTAACTAGAGAAATAAGGAGAAAGATTGTTTTGAGAATGATACAAAAGGATGAATTAATGAGTATTTCAACCTTTCCTTCTATTCAAGAACTCAAAGTGCTAACCTCAATCTTGGTCAGCTTTGAAATAGCAGCAGAGATCTTAGAAATGATAAAACGGAGAGTCATATACAGATAAAGAGAAAGTATAGAAATCAAGGGGAGAACAATAGATTTAAGAATAATCAGGATGAGGTCTCCAGTTAAATCTGAAAGGTTAAGCCCTAAGCATTAAGCATGATTGCTTTGCCCTCAATGCAACATAAAAGTGTGTATTATCTGGAAAATAAAAAATAACATGTTTAGTTTTTAACTTTACAATTCATTTGGAATGTGGTTCCATATGTTGAGTGAATAGGAAATCACAAATGAGCCATAACAAAGAAATGTGCTTGGCTGTCAGGCTTAGAGCAAGAAATTCTCTCCTTTGAGATTTCAAATCTCACCCCTGAGCTGAGATTCTGTCTTTGTTGGCCTTAGAGGAAATCTTAAGAAACTTCTAAGTAAGAGAATAGTTGGTTAGTCAACAAACATACTAAATGCCTACTATGTGGTTCTGTAGGCTGATTGAAAAAAAAATAGGAACTGAATTTGATGTTTAGGATCATTCTCAAGGCTGCCCCGTAGAGTGGTAGTGAGCTTTGGAGAGACTATGGCAGCCAGTCAGGACCTTCCTCCTGTCTAACACATTATCTGCTCTTTGAAAGAGAAAACAGTCACCACATTTTGGGCATCTCCTCACTCTGCTCTCACTCTCTGAGGAAATACCATATTTTCAACTGCATGCACATAAAAAAGTGTTTAATATTTTCTAGTACCAGATCCTTTTGTTTTCTCCATTTGTTGGTTTTATTTTGTTTGCTACTCCTGTCTTCCTTGGGAACTGGTATCGTGAACAATTCATAAATGGTTCCTATAGCAACAGTCACCAAGTGAAATCTCTCTTTGCTCTCTCCAACCCCACCTTAGTGTTATTTTTTTCTTTAATCTTTTCAGTCTTTTATATCAACATGTTTGGGTAAGTAGAGAGATTTTAAAACTCATTCACTAAACTTATATTTCTCATATTTAATGGACATTGACATTTTCAGGACAGCTTTTTCAATATAATGAGCAGTCAGGCCCACTTGGGTACCATCAATTTTTAATTTGTGGCTGAATGTGAAATTGTAAGATCATTGCATATTGATAACAAAATAAAAAAAATTATTAAAGTTCTTTAAATAGATTTTGCCATTCTAATTTTGATTATAAGATAATCAATAGGTAGCAAATAGGTTTAAAAATGAAGACATAAGTTAATATCCATTTCACTAGTAAAGAGGTAAGGCAGTGGGAGGATATCCAGCATGGGAAAGCTACTAGGTCCAGGTCTATTGATTTTTCTATGCTTTACATCACCAGCAATGGGAGTGGCCTGCAGGAGGACACTTACAGATCTTTAAAATATTCTTTCTGTAGCTATTATGACACACAATAGGAACATAAGACTTTTTGTACTAGATTAAACCTGGCTTCCACATATCTCTCTGGTTTGTCTGGAACAGAGTCTCTCAGGCAGAATTTGGGAAGATATAGTTTTACAGTTCATCTGCATCTGTACGCTGATACTCTCCAATTTCTCCAATGTCCTTTCATGTTATATTATGAATTTAACATTCACGAATTTAACATTCACAAATTTAGCATATTTATATTTGCAGCCATTGCTACATCTTGGTATAAAGAGTTCTATAAATTTCATGAGTTATAAATTTTATAAATATTCCAACAGTTGAGTTGAATTGAATATACATAAGAAGTCATTATGTGCTGATTAAAATCATAAACTCTGGTGACAGACTGGCTAGAATCACATCCCAGCTTTGTCACTATGAGATCTTAGGCAAATTACTTTACCTTCCATATTTGAAATGAGTATAATAACTGTATTTTTCTTATAGTATTGTTATGAAAACTAAACAAGTTAACATAAAAATATATATCATGCATTAATTTACTGGTTTTAATAATAACCCCTTTTAACATTTGCCTCTTCATGTTACAATTCTACTTTAAAATAACATTAAACCGGGGTGAAAGTCCATCAATTCCTCCAGTCAACCTAACTGTTCTTGTCTTCAGTTCTATACCTATAGTCATTCATGAGATTTATTTTTTCAAAATAAATATTAACCAAGAAAACTGTGGTGGTTATTTTAAGTGTTGATTTGACTGGGTCAAGTGATGCCCAGTTAGCTGCTTAAATGTTATTTATGGATATGTCTCAGAAGGTGTTTTCAGAAGATATTGATTGGCATTTGAGTCGGTGGACAGAGTAAAGCAGATGCACCCCCCACACCCCCACCACCCAGTGTGGGTAGACACCCAATCCATGAGGGCCTAAACAGAATAAAAAGGTGGAGGAAGGCTGAATTCATTCTCTACCTGGCTGTTGAACTAGGACATAGTTCTTCTCCAAGCCCTCTGTGCTCCTGGTTCTCAGGCCTCCCATCATGGACCGGAATCTACACCATGAGCTCTCTGGCTCTCAGGCCTTTGAACTACACCACTTGCTGGATCTCTAGCTTGCCGATGGCAGATCCCTCAGCCTCCACAATCACATGAGCCAATTAACTTTCTAATAAATCTCTTATAGACAAATAGATATATCCTATTTGTTCTGTTTCTCTGGAGAACCCTAATATAAAAACCAACAACAGAAAACAATGATAAAATCTTATAGAGGCTTAGATTTGCAGATCATTGTCTGTTGACACAAAAGTAACTATTTTCCACACTGGGAATTCGATAGCAATACTTGGGGAGCTGGCCATGAGTTCCCCTCAGACCTTACCACGTCAGACTAGAATGGTAAACAAAGGCTCTCCAGATATAGACCAAGGTACACTGGAGTTGAGACTGCTTCCAAACCAAGTAAACTATTCAGTCCTTTCCAGAATCTGCTTCCAAGCCTCTTTACCAGTTGACTTGATTTGCACAGAGTTTTCTGCAGAATAGGACAGGGATAACTTTTTCCTCTTAAAACATATTTCCTAATGGTATATGGGAAATAAGGGCAAAAAAATGTGGACAGTAAATGCTGCTCTGACTCTAGTTACCTATAGCCAGAGGGTAGTGAGTCCATCTTATTCAGAGCAGCGGAGCCTATCATAGCAAGAGCAATGGAAGCCATTCCCGCAGAGCAGGAACCTTGATTGTATCACCTGAACTGAGATTATACCTGCCGTTTTGGCAAGAGGAAACGGGCCACATCCATAGACAAAAGGCTAGAATAGAGGATGTAGAAAGAGTAGAGAGAAAATTGTGACACACCATTATAAAAAAAGAATTATTTCTTTTCTATAGATATTTTTCACCCAGGTCTTGAGAAGCATAATTAAAATACTGTGGGACTTATTTCTTTGACTGCATTGAAGTTGAAGAGTAACCCCTGGGCATAAAGTAGGTTGTATTCAACTACTCTTCAGATTCTTTCCTGGTTCAGATCTGATAGTTAGAAACCATTATCTTATAGGCACATTTGCACCATTTTCCCATAATGTGTTATCATCTTACATCAGTCTACACGGAGCATTTTTCTGCCCACTCATCTGGACAAGTCATTTCCTTTTACAATTTATTCTTATTGCCTCAGCAGAGAGATTTGCTGAAAATTTTATTCTATCAGACATTTTTTCAGATCATTTATAACAATGTTAAATAAAAATTGATCCAACACTAATTCCTGGTGTTTACACATTCATAAAAGACTTTTCCCCCAGTTCCTCCCTTCCTCTTTCCCTGACTCCCTCTCTCAGCAAATATTTATTAAGTACTTATTATGTGCCAGAAACTGTTCAGATGTTCAGGATACATCACTGAACCAAATGGATAAAAAATCTTAGCTCTCACAAAGCTTACTTATTAATGTGCAAAGATAGGCCATAACAAATTAATAAATGTATATGCTATGTTGCTACTATACAAGCACTGTTTTCCCTTCACTTAGTATCACAATTTGAGTTAGTTCTTCAATGACATAGTATTTTTCCCAAAACCTACAGTGTCTATCTCAAGTTTGAAGAGAATCACTTTTCTGTGTTTTATGTGTCATTTTGGAGTTAGACTAAGAAAGCAGCAAAATAAAATGGAATATTTACTCTTTTTCAGGAGATGTTTAGGGTAAAATTGGTTCACATCACAAACATTTGTAGAGTATATGTGAAGCACATAAAAAAGAAATTATAGCCCTACCCTTAAGAACTTTATAATTTAATTAAATAAAGTCACAATCAACCAGGTAATAATAAAGGCCGGCAGTCTCCACTTCATATATTTTAACTGTACTATTTCAGCTGAGCCCATTCCAGCAGTGCTGATCACAGGAGTCCCTTCTTGTTCTCTGAATCACCCTTGCCCACTCCCTCAGCAGCCATTGCATTGACACTGGGCTTCCCACAGAGCTTTCTCAGTGGGATTTTGGCCTTGGGCTTTGTTTCTGCGTCCCTGATCTAAATCTGTATCTGGTGTTTCAGTCTTCTTCTGGGGAACCTATGCTTTTTGTCCATTTAGAAAACATTTATCGGGCATTTACTTGAATCAGTCATTATGTCAGGTGCTAGGAATATTAAAGTAAAAAAATTGCTTCTCCAGGGAGGGGCTCAGAGTTAAAAGAAAGAATTTTCAGAAAGTGTGTACTTCAGATATTTCTGAGGACTTTGAGAATTTCTAAGAATTCACTAGGTGAGTGAGGACAGAAGGACATGTCACAAGCCAAGTACATAATAAAAGAAATGGAGATTTGGGAAGGGGTCTTGCCAGTACCCCAGCAGAGAGACTAGAGGTTCTACCTCTGAATCTAAGTGTGTTGGTTGAGACTTGGCTTCTGAGCATCACTACTCTCCCTGCCTGTTGGCACTGGCCCTACTTCTATTTTGTTTTTAATTATCTTAAAGAACATTGATTTTTTGTGTGTGTTTTTAAAATAGTTTTATTGCGATAATTTTCATACTACTCCAGTCACCCATTTAAAGTATACAATTCAATAGTTCTTAGAATATTTGCAGAGTAATGCAACTATTGCCATAATCTAGTTTTAGAACATTTCATCATCCCCAAAAGAAGACTTGTACCCACCAAGAGTCACTCCCCATCTCCCTCCCACTTATAGAGCCCTAGGAAACCACTAGTCTACTTTCTGTCTCTAAATATTTGGATCTTTTACATACATGGAATCATGCAGTATGTGGACTGACTCTTTTCATCTAGCATAATATTTTCAAGATGTGTCTATGTTGTAGCATATATCAATTTTCATTTTTATTGCAGAATAATATTCTATTGGATAGATATAACACATCTGTTTATCCATTCATCACTTTCTATGGATGGGTTGTTCCTACTTTTTAGCTACTGTAAATAATGCTACTATGAACATTAGTGTACAAGGTTTTGAGCATTTTTAATTCTCTTGGGTATATACATTGGAGTAGACTTGCTGGTTCATATAATAAATCTGTTTAACTTTTTTGGGTAACTGCCAAAGTAATTTCCAAAACGGCTATGCCATTTATATTTTCATCAGCAATATATGAGGGTTCCTGTTTCTCTGAATCTTTGTCAACACTTGTTATTGTTTGTCTTTTTTTTTTTATTACAGTCATCCTAGTGGGTATAAAGTGGTGTATCATTGTAGTTTCTATTTACATTTTCTTAATGGGTAATGATGTCCAGCATCCTTTCATGTGCTCACAACCCATTACTATGCCACTACTTAATCCATTGATTCTAACATTGTCTAAATCATAATATAGATGGCAATGGTGTACCCTGAGCTCAAATGTTGTGTGCCTGGATTTAAGGCCAGTCATTCTGGTCTCCCAAAATGTCTCACCACATGTCCCAAATATAAGCCTCTGAATCAAAGATCCTTCCTGCACCATGCATTGAGATGTAAAAAACCTTCTAACTATACGATAATTTACAGGGTGATTTTAATGCATTATTTCACCTAAATATTGAAATAAATATGACATAAGTATTACAATTCTTAATTTATAGAAAGAAAAACTGAGGCCCAGAGAAGTTAGGGAATTTGCAGAGTCAAACTGCTAGCAAGTTTTAAGATAAGGACCTAAATGTGGGCCCCCTAGTTTTAATTGCAATATCATGGCATTATGATACAGCATTTAATAGAAACCCTTTTTTAAAAAAAAAAAGTAATTGATAACAGAAGATGGATATAGGGGGATTATCTTGGAAGAGGAGACTCAAAGCCTTATAAATGAAGCAGGAAGGTAGTCTAGGGAAAAAGGATAGAGGCAGAAAGCAGATTGTGAAAAAACAATAAGCAGCCTTGATTCTAATTAAGAATAGTGACGTATGAGATTTCAAAGTACAATTGAAACTGGTTTTGCCTTTTGAGAAACAATACTTTCCACCCTTCTCTTGGGAACTGTTTCTCCTCCCTTTCTAACCACATGGTTCAGATGGAAGAACCATGTTTTAATGTGACCTCGCTCTCACTCCTGACTAAAGTAGATTGGTGTAGGCACGGTGACCTGATCCAAACTGGACCAATTAAAGACTTTCCCCCAGAAACTGTGAACTTGAGAAAGAAAAAATAATTCCTTCCCTTGATGGAAACCATGTTATAAATTCCAGCAGCTTTTGATAACCAGGTTTCTCACCATTAGAGAACTGTCTACTATGAAGGTAAGTAATACGGATACCAAAAGTAAGCTAGATATGAGAAGAGAGAAAGGCAAAGTCCTGGCTATGCTCAAATCTCTGGCTTTAATTGTTCTTGAGATTCAGCTACTTATAGCAGTGACAAGATTTTTTAGAATATGAAAACTCAAGTGAATGTCTAAAATTAATCTATGACATAAACTTGTAAAACCTGTATGTCTCATCATCTTCCAATACAGAATCGGCTGTTTCTAGAGTCTCACATGATTTAGAGAGTTTGCCAGAGTCTACAATCCTCTATGTAAAACCCTCAGTGGGGCTATGGGAGATCCTGGGTACACAGCACTGCTGTTGGCCTTTCATTGCTTTTCATCTGAAGAAAAGAGACAAAATGAGTAAAAAACAGGAAAGTCATCCGCAATAGTCATATCATGGAATATGAGCTAAAAATCATATGAGTGATGAAGACCAGAAGTGCTGCTTTGGAGTTCAGAAGACGGGGCAAGAGCTGGTGACCTATAGTACACAGTCAAAGATCCACAGATGAAGAAAGTGAGCCTGGATATTGAGTGGGATCCAGATAAACATAGAGGAAGAGAATGAGAGGTCATAGAGATGAGTTCAGTGAATACTGTCTGTTTTTTGAGGATTTTATTTGTTTATTCTTGTAAGAACTTTTGGGTCAGACTAACCTACAAAGCAATCACAGAATCTCCTGTTTGAACAATTTGATCCCATTCTATTCTTGAACAACTCCCGTCAAGTGCTCACTGACCCTAACTCTATTTTAATAGAAATTTCTAGCCTTTTTTTCATAATTTGGTCCCTAGGTTCATCACACCTACTACCAAATGTCAATTCATGACTCATAGATTTTGCTAGATTTTTTTCAAATAATTTTTATGTCTACAGAAAAGAGCTTCCTATTTTTCCTTTCACCTTCCCCCCCAAAAAAAATTATAGTATAATCTCTAATCTACTGTATATAACTGGTTTGTCAAAATTGTGACCACCACCAATAAATATCATTGTAATATTTTTTAGTTGCATAGTACTTTACATTTTATAAAGTAGCTCTAAATACATTCTTATGGTAGCCCTCTTCAGTGCGCAGGACACAGATTTATGACCCTATCTTATAATGAGAAAAGAGGTTCAGAGCAATTAAGAGACCTGCCCAGACTGTGTACTGGATAACTTGTTCTAATTCTGCTCCATGAAAATGGCAAATTCATCTATAGAGAAAATGCCCGGCTTCCGATAATGCATCCTGCCAACACAGGAACAGCATGGACTGTTGAATCTTCCTTCTCCAGGTTAAGGCTTCAACTGTTTCTTTCATTAGCTCTCACCTAACCCAGTTTTTAATCCCACTTCTGTGCCCAAATCAGAGACTAAGGGCACAAGTCATGAGTTTGGGGGAATGTTAGATACCATCTACTGAGAGGTGCTCAAATCTGGATGCACATCAAACTAATTAGGGACAGTTTAAAAAACTACGAATCCCTAGACGCATCTCCACACCTATAGAATCAGAATCTTTGAAGTTTGGGGTTAGAGAAGAGTAGGGGGAGCAGTGGCAAGGACATAGTCTTTTAAATTTTAAAAACTAAATTATTTTTAAATAAAGTACAGAAAATAATATAACAAAAACACATGTACCTGCAAACTAAAATAAGAAAATATTAACATTTGGTCATGGTTATGTAGAGAAGTTATGAATTCATGCAAAACTATGTATTGTCTAGAATCTAGAGCAAGAGTCCCCAACACACTGGGCCGCACAGCAGGAGGTCAGCGAAGCTTCTTCTGTATTCACAGCCGCTCCCCAGCATCACCATCTCAGCGCCACCTCAGATCATCAGGCATTAGATTTTTATGGGCGAGCTGATCCCTGGTACCAAAAAGGTTGGGGATGGCTGCTCTAGAGGATACCACTCAGGGTTATCAGATTCTGATTCTATGGGAGCTATTGTACAACTCTGCATGTTGTAGATAACCGATTTCAGTGCAAAATTATTCTTGTCTGTAGTCATTCCAATCCGGTCTCTTCCTTTTACCTTGGAAAAGGAATTTACACACATTTCAATATTCCTGATCTATAAATGTGTCAGTTCATGGATTCTCTTTTGAACCCATTATAACATCTGCCTAGTTTGCTCACTGATAAAGTTTAAAAAAAAATCTAGAACTTGTTCATTTTATATCTATATGAAAGTCAGGATTTTATAGTTTTTTTGAAAATTATCTTTTAACAGTTTCTTTAGATCTTTTTTTAAAAAACAGATCTTTAACAGATCTGTTTAAAAAAATTAATCCTTATGGAAAATATTAATATATACTACATTTTCCATTCTGGCCTCATTTTGCTTCTTTCCTCAGAAGCAACCACTATCATGAATTTAGTGTGGATCCAAGACACACCTTTATACTTTTCTTAAGCACATAAATACTCAAAAAAAACTAATATATTAATTAGTTTTTAAAACAGACTTAACTAGTATAATACTCTGTGGCATTCTGTAACTTACTTCTTAGCAGTAAGTGTTTGATATCTCTGTGCTGATATATATAGTTATTATCTTTAATGGCTAGTAGTGTACTTTATTTTTCTATTTCTTTTCGAGACTAATATAATAATTTATTTTTTTAGAAAAATGTCTATGCTATTTGTGTCTCAATTTTCTGGTCTCAAGTTTTTCAGTTTTCTATTCTTATCTTTTCCTTTATGGTATATTAGTTATGTCTAAATTTTTCATTCCTTATATTGTTTATTTTTGTCTTCTCTGTGTTTTTTTTCACTTTTCTTTTTTTCTTTTGTTTGCTAGAAATAAATTCTTGATTATGCTATTTACTTCCATTATTTTGTTGTTGTAGACTTGCTTTTTAATATTATTAACTTCTGTTATTATCTTATTATTTCTTTTCTTCTCCTTTCCTTGTTTGCATACTATATATTAATTATGCCCTCATGTTTTAAAACACACTACTTTATTGTTGTTCAATTCTAGTATTTTGCAATTGTTTTTGCTTTGATTTCATGCTTAACTTCATGAATTCTTTAAGAGTCTCTTTTTATAGTTTCCAAACATAGGGTTGTGTTTTTAGTACTATTTTGTATTAGAGTTCTAATTTAATTACATTATTGTTAGAAAATGTGATCTACATAAGACACTGATCTTTGAAATGTTTACGAATTACTTTGTGAGTCTCAAGCATTTTCTTTATAAGTTCTATCTGAAAGAAAAGAATATATATTCTGTACGGGCAAAGGGTCAGCAGAAATTTTTGGTTCACTTGGCACATTTGAGACAGAAGTATTGAAATCTTCCACTATGGTTATACATTTCTCTTTGTAATTTTGTCAGTTTTTCTGGACTATGTTGTTAAGTACATATGCTTTTATAATTATTTTACCTATTGGTATATGTTCCTTTTTTTATTATACTTATATGTTATTTTTTCTTATTATATAATGTTCCACTTTAATTAATGGTATCACAGGGATTAGTGCTATTTCTTTAAATTCCATTGTGCCCAATATTTTTGTTAGCTTTCTTTTTTTAGTATTTGAATACTTCTTTCCATATGTTTTTATTTTCAACTTGTCTATGTCATTTTAAGTGTAACTTTTGTAAATAGAGTATAGCTGGATTTTTTAAAAAATCCAATCATTAGTTCTTCATTTTAGGTGCATTTAATTCATTCACATTCATCATAACTAATATATTTAGACTTACTAATACCAACTCATTTTGTGATTTCTCTTATTGTGTTCTTAATTTTACCTCATTTCTTAATTTCTGTGATATTTACATTTTTATTTCATAATATTTCATTATGTTACAGCATTTTTTGACATGCAGAATTTTTTTAAACTTTTATACATTGATAAGTTAAACTATGTTTTTTGTAATGGTTTCTGGTTTTGTGTTATACTTAAAAAGGCCTTTAGCACCCTAAGATTATAAAGTAAATCCTCTCACATTTTCTTCTAGTATTTTAATAATTTCATTTTTAGGTGTGGGGAATGAATCCAACTTTTTTTTCAATTAGAATTGAAATTCAATATTATTTTATATTAGTTTCAGGTGTACAGCATAGTGGTTATACATTTATATAATTTACGAAGTGATCCCCCAATTAGTCTAGTACCCACCTGGCACTACACGTAGTTATTACAATATTATTGACTATATTCCCTGTAGTCAATATATATCCCTGTGATTATTTTATAACTACCAAATTGTACTTCTTAATTCTTTCGATTTTTCTCCCAAAAGCATTAAAATCCTATTTCCTAAATATTTTTTATTTCATTTTTTTTTTACTCTGCTGGCTTGAAGTTGTAGATTGTATTTCTATTATTTTAGTGGTTACTCTTAAATTTTTAAATAATGGTTATAGATATTTAACACCTCTATTTTCCTCAAACTATCCATTAAATAGTCCCCTTTCCCACCCCTCACACTGCCCATCTTCCTTGTTACTGTGGTCTAGACCAGGGGTCAGCAAACTACAGACAACAGGGCAAATCCTGCCTGCCACCTGTTTAGTATAGTTCATGAACTAAGAACGGTTTTCACATTTTTAATTGTTTTTTTAAGAATGAATAGTTCATGACATCAAAGTTGTCAGTATTCATAAATGGAGTTTTATTGATACACAGCCATTCTCACTTGTTTACAAATTACCTAGAGCTGCTATCCTGATATAATAGCAGAGTTGAGTAGCTACAACAGAGACTATATAACCCACGAGGTCAAAACTATCAGAAAGCTCTGACTTGACCCTAAATTTCTAAATGACAATTTTTGCTTCTCCTTGCCATAACTTATACTTTATGCAGGCCTTCCTGTCTTGAGCAGCAAAGCCTGACCAGCTTCTGGTTGCAGGTGGTGAGTGGAAGCCAGGTGTCTCATGTGCATGAGAAACGGAGTTCTCTATAACTTCTTGGATACAAAACTCAGGCCGCCTCTGTCTTCTTTGTACATGGGACACAGTACACATGCTTGAGCCTAACTTGTCACTTTAGATTTCTATTCCATTTCTGGTACACAGAAATATCCATCTTGCCTTTTACACAATTATATGGTGTACATATATATAATTGCTTAGTTTGCAAAGAAAGAGTTTAAAGTATAAGCTCAGAAATGTGATTGTTTCTTCTTATAAACCCACGAGTCTGACCTTGCAAGCAAGGACCAGCAAACTACAGCCATGAGACCAACTCTGGCCCACTGGATGTTTCTATAAATAAAGCTTTATTGGAACATAGACACATCCATTCCTTTTCATATTGCACGTGGCTGCTTTCACTGCAAGAGCGCAGTCGGGTAATTGTAATAGAGATCGTACAGCCTACAAAAGTCTAAAATATTTTCAGATTTTTACAGAAAAGATTGCTGACCCCTGCTATAAATAATAGAGAGCCTCTTTTATTTATTTATTCTTCCTCATGTGGCTTTAAATGTCAGGTTTATAATGATAACTTTATAAACTTCAGTCTTGTTTACTTAGCTGTTATCTCTGTTTGGCTATATGTTTGACGTCTTAAATTTAACATGTCCAAAATCAAATCCTTTACATTTCCCTCATGCCCTCCCTCCCCTGCATGACTTTCTTCCAGTCGTCTACTCTATGCCAGCAAATAGAAGTGCTGTCCCTTCCCCTTGATCAAGTCAAAAATTTTAAGGGCATCCTCAATTTCTCTCTTTTTTCACTTTCCATGTATCTTCCACCAAAGACCTAAAAAAAAAAAAAATGTATCCAGAATCTGTCAGTAAGCAATGGAATATGACTAGTTATCCTGCCAGGGGATAAACTGTCTCAGTTATGAACCAGGTACAAGAAAAAGTCAGTCAGTGGGTATTGAAGTCAATCTCACTGGGAAGTTTGGCATGGAGTCTTTTTCATAAACTTGGGCTCAGTAAGTCTGCTATCTTTGTTGTAACTATTGATGTCTTCTTATCATTATGAGAAAAGGAAATATTCTAGCCTTCTAGTGAAGGCCTTTGGATTAAACTCTCAAAAGGAAACCACCTAATAAACTCACCAGAACATAAAAGGACATGGAAGAGAATAATAAAACTAATGTGCTAATCAGTTCAATAAATGCCTAAAGCAGACCTTAAATCAAATCAAAGACAGAAAAGGATGCCTTATGTCAGAACTTTGAGACATACAGTGATAAGAAAACATTTCCTTGGCTTTGAATTGCTGGGATAAAAATAGTCAATTCAGGAGAAGTAACCTGACCATCAAGAGACACCAGTGGCAATTGCTAAACAGGCAGTGTCATTTTCCTTTCTGTCTTCTTCCAGAGTTGATGGAAACACTCATATGGCAAGTGATGAGGTACCTTTGGCTTCCATCTCACTAGTTGTGTGTTTAATATGAAGCCTGCCTCCCAGACATTGGTATTTCTCTCATCCATCCTCCAGTTCTGGGTGTTCACCCATAGGCAAAATTAGCAAATAGGTGAAGGTTTTCTTTATCAAACATCCATCAGCCTCAAATCCCCCTTGACCACTTGATCAGTGGGAAAGCCATGTAAATCAATATAAAACCAATTCATACCACTGTGTTAGCAGTCTAATTCATTTTCCTGTCTAGGCACACTGGAGCAGGCAACAGTTATTATTAGCATTTCAAAAGGTGTAATTCTAGTTTCGATGTGACTTGTATGGAATACAAATGCTTTGGGGTCAGGGCCAGTCTTGATATCTCTGAATATGAACCTACCTACCTCTCCTGGCTGCCACAAGTCAATTCCAGTTTAGCGGGAAAGAGTACCTGTTCTACATTTTCTCCAGGAGGAGGATCAAATTCTAACTTCGTTCTGTGTAAGGGAGGAGAGATGTGAGCCCACTGAGGATGCTCCAGAAAGATGGAGCACATACCCTCACTCTCTCCTTGCCTCCCATCAGCTCTGCCTATAGGCAAGTGCTACAAGTAGAGTAGGATTCCACAGAAAAATCTTTGCCAGGTAGAATTATTAACCTGCAAAAGGCCCTCATTCCAGCAATTAGACAAATAGAGAATGTGAATCATTCTGCAGACTCTTTGATAAGTCAATACCATGGAAAGGGGGGAAGTGAAAGAGCACTTTCCTGATCAAAACAGACTTAACAAGGAATCAATGCAACTTATGGTTCTTCATTGGACCCTGTTTGAACAAACCAATCCTAAAGGCTCTCTGGAGAACAATTAGTAAAATCTGACTATAAACTGTATATTAGATGACATTAAGGAATTAGTGTTGATTTTGTTAGGTATGATTATCGTATTATGGCCATTTAGGAGAACATTCTTATTTTGTTGATGATGCATATAAAGCATTAAAGGGTTGTGCTAGTTTCCTAGGACTACCATAACAACTCACCACAAACTTGGAGGCTTACAGCAACAGAAATTTATTCTATCACAGATCTGGAGGACCGGAGTCTAAAACCAAGGTGTTGGCAGGGCTTGTTCCCTCCAGCGGCTCTAGGGAAGAGTCCTTCCTTGTCCCTTCTTGCTTCTGATAGCTCTCGGCATTCCTGGCTTGCAGCTCTGTAACTCCCAGCTCTGCTCCCACCTTCATATGGCCTTTGCCTCATCTGTATATGTCTTCTTCTCTTCTGTCTCTGTCAAATCTCCCTCTGCTTTTCTCTTATAAAGATACTGTCAATGCATATAGGGCCCCCTAAGATAATCCAGAATCATCTCCTCATCTCACGATCCTTACATTAATTACATCTTTCAATATCTCTTTTCCAAATAAGGTAACAGTCAATCTTTTACCATATAAGGCAATATTCACAGGTCCTGGAGTTTAGGGTGTAGACATACCTTTTGGAGCCACCATTCAACCCACTACTGGGGTGATGAATCATCATCTGAAGTTCACTTTTAAATAATTTAATAAAAATCAATGTGGATGAAATAAATAAAATGAAAGTTTAATGACTGATAAATCTAGGGGGTAAGTGTATGGGAGTTCATTGTACTACTTCTTCTAATTTTTGTATGCTTAAAATTTTCATCATAAACCAAATTAAATACTTCATTTTGTTAAAAGAAACTCACTAAGGAGTTATTTCAGTGTGAGAGATAAGAGTTTGGGCTCTGGGGTCTGAATGCCTGGGTTTGCATCTTGCCAGGCTTGACATTTACTACCTATGGGATTTTGGACCCATTACTTAGTTTTTCCATCTAGAAAATGGAAATAATAATAATATTGACTTCATATAGTAGTGAGATTAAATGAAATAGTGCTCTGGGGTACCTTGCAAATAGAAGGGCCTGACAAATATTAGTTATATTCATCATTATGTTGACTTTTGTGAGATTTCCACCTATAAGATTCCACTGTTAAAACACTATTACCCCTGTTTGTAATGCAGGGAGGGGAGATTATATCTTATCCTAGTATCTACCACAAAAAGATTCTTTGCAGGTTTAAAAGACTCTCTATTATTTAAGAGAAACACTCTGAGGAAGGAGACACAGGAGGCCTACAGCATGTGTGTTTGAATGTGTGTGTGTGTGTGTGTGTGTGTGTGAGTGAGTTAAGGAGTGGGGAGCAGGAAAGAATGCAGTGAGTAAGGCAGTTGCATAGGCCTGGGGGGAAAGAGTGAAGCAGTGACTGGGGAGACAGGGAGATTTCAAAAACAAAGGCAACTCTCGTAGACTTTTAGGCAATCCACTACCAGCAATTGCCCGGTGTCCAATTCTTGGCTACAATACTATAAGAGTTAATGAAAATTCCCAAAAATTCCCTATATTTAGGAAGCTACTTCAATGCTAAGTGGCTATGACTCAACCTAAATGGAAGTGTTATTGCTCCATGCTAAACCACTTACTTCAGAGTAACTCCCTCCACCTCATGAGGAGATTGCTGCTTTTGGAGTATTGGAGGAGGCTCAGGTGTGATTCTGCCATCAGGGAATCCCACTGTTCCAATCATGGTGGAGGAGGTGGAGCTAGCCCACCTCAGGTGGAACGCTCTGGCTGCCTCCTCCTCCTCCCACACCTCAGGGTGTCAGTGCATCTCCAGGCAATTCACACTTCATATCTAGGGTGTCACTTCATTTTTAGAGCAAGAGCATGAAGGTTTTAGCCTTCTTCAGTTCTTACTTAGCATCATACTTTCCCTCAAGCCCTTGCAGTCACCAAGCATGTGCAAGACCAGCAACAAAAGAAATAAAAGAACTGCAACACAAACTTAAAGATGAAACCTTCAAAGGTAAAAGGGATGACATGCCAAGGAGACATACAGCTCCCCCAAAAGGTCCAGATACTTTTTGGAAACAAATCTGTTTCCAAAACAGATTTGGATAAAATGATAAACAAAATAACAAGTCTCAAAGTTGAGGTCCTAAATTGCAAGGCTGAAACCCATTGTATAGACAGTACCACTAAAACTTTAATGTGACAAAAATGCAAATATGGTAGGAATGAGACCCAGCATTACTAATAAGTTCCCACTTGATGTCAATGTTTTTGGATCATGGGCCATGCTTAGAGTTGCAAAGGTACAGAGCTGTTTCTCAAATATGGTTACACTTTGTACTCACTAGGGGAGTGTACATAAGACTGATGTACTAGATTCTTATTTGTTCTTGAGTGTGATCTGGGCATCAGAATTTTTCAAGTTCTCCAGTGCTATTAATCTTCAGCAAAGTTTGAGTCACTTGGTATAGAGGTTGTTGATTTTCTTAAGGTCGTGGGGGCCAGACTTGAAATGCTTGGTTTAATACCAAGTGACTCTAGTGGCTGAATGTTAGAATTTTCTGAAGAGCTTTTAAATAATAATGCTGCTTGGGACCCACCCCTAGAAGTTCCAGTTTAATTGGAGGGCATGAACATTGGAATATTTCAATCTCAACTGATTCTTATATACACCCAGGTTAAGAATCACTTTTGTAGATGTTGCATGAGGGAACTAGAAAATGTCTTTGTCATAGGAGGAGTAGATGTAGCTTAGAAGGAGATAATATGATGGTTATGAATAAACACATACAGTACAGCAAATACTCACTTTGGTATTTTGTAATAATAAATCTAACTTTTAGGTAGATGATGGCAGGATTAAGCATGGGTTTGGATTGGCACATCCATATTTAAACCTTCACCTGTCTTTAATCTGCTTATTTGAAGAGATAAAAACAACACAGTGTTTTTACACTTATAGTGGGTATAAGGTCCGTATTTAATGGCCTATCACCAAAGGCAATGTTATAACATGCCATTGAGTGAGAACAATAAAAGTATGGCAGTAACGAGGATATATTACATTGTAATGTTTGAGGAAAATTTGTAAGACAGGCCTGGAAATGTTAAATGACATTGGGAGGCTGAAAAATTGGGTTTTGATCAGTATCCACATCCAAATTGGCAGAACCCATCATAGGGATGAACTGCGGATATGAGGTTTGGATAGGAAACATTACGGCCTCTGGCATAAATGCTCTTTGAATACATGTGGAAAAGACATAGTCTGGACTTGGCTCTAAAGAATGGACAGAAATTGGTGTAGGCAGAATTCCTATGTAAACCAGTTCATAATCATGATCATTACATAATTAAGACCATAAATACCAAGCTCTAATGAGAAGAAAGCTTAAAATATTCATCATGTAGTTACTCAATTTTAGACAGGTGAATTACGACAGAGGTGGATATAAGAGAAATTTGTAAGAAATACCAGAGACTATTTAAAAACAACCTGAGTGTATACCCGCCACATGGGCATGCCTAAGTTGAAGATAAACATGAGTATAGAAATACTGTCCATTTAACTGACAAAGCAAATAAGGACAACAGGGAGGACAACGTGGAGCTTAACTCCATGAGAAAATAGTGGCTTGATGGAATTAAGGATGAATATGAAAAGGCATGTGCAGAGATACTCTTCAAGCATTACCTGTGATGTCAATAAAGTGAAAATAGCCTAGATGCCCGAAAATAATGGATTTCGTTTTTTTTGTTGGTTTGTTTCCTTTTACCTATGCACTTTACTGAAGTAAACTTGACTAATAAAATAGTATGTACTTAAAGTATATAACATGATGATTTCACATATATATTATGAAATGATTACCATAATTAAATTAATTAACATTCATTGGAGATCTGATTTATTAAATTAGGAAGTATGGTACCTTATGCAATCATTAACAATCGTAATGTAGAATATTTATTATTATGGGAAATATTAATGATAAATTGTTACATAAAAAAAAGATATACACAGTATGTACAAAATGATCCTAATTGTGTTACTATATAGAAAAGGTGTTAGGAAGGTATAAATCAAATACTTAATCATAGGTGATCCTATGTTTCTTCACTGGAGCTTTTTTATATTTTCTGAGTTTATCGTATATGTATTTATTTTGTAATTAGAAAAAAACACATTGCTTAAAAAGCAAAGTTTGCCCAAATAAAGAGAAAAATATGGTAGATCAAATGTGGAGTAAGAATGAGAAAGTCTAAATAAGAATTTATGGAGTATCTTCTGTGTTTCTCCAACAAAAGTTCTTCTGTGCCTTAGAAAGGAGAGAAATTTGTGGCACCATATGAGAATGACAGAGCAAAGGGGATGCTCCAGAAATAAAGGTAAGTGCCAATTAACTATGAAAGTTTGGCTTTGGTCTTCTCTGAAAGGTGCTACAAAAAGTCTTGATCGCAAATCATCTTGAAACAAGTAGATTGGAGGAATGTGGCTAAGTAAAACTCATTAAACACTGAGCATGGCAACAGTGCCACATAAGGATACTTAAAATTAACAAATAATGAGGTGGCCATGAAGTATAGGCAGTGTCTGCTAATTTACTGTTCATTTGTAGCTGTTAGCTAGAGGAGTGTACATGGATGAGCTTGCCATTCCCCTTGGAAGTTAAGGAGAGGTAGAGAAAAGGAAGGCTGTTGAATTGGAGAAGATGGTCTGAATAAATCCAGCAAACAGAGAGAGCCCAAGGTGCACTTCATGAGTCAGAGTAAGACTTAGTCAGTGTGATAACAGAAGGGGATGATAGCCAGAGAAAGGAACCATGTGCTTGGTTCAAACAGGGGCCATTTGCCCATGCCCAGATACTTCACAGGCATAACTACTAGACTGAGGGCAGCCACAGGAGAGGCATCTCTTTCATCTTGTGCAGAAGCACATTATCTGGCACTTGAACTGAGAGTGAACTGGGCTCTTCCTTATGATTTGCTGAGAGCTCAACATCCTGAAATTAAACAGAAAATACAAGCAAGCACATAACTCAGTGGCATCAAAATAAATAAAAATATAAGCAGAAAAACAGGACTTGCCAGGAATGAGATGCATCTCAAGGTGGGGGAGATATATATATATATATATAATGGACGTTCTAAGTATATAAACACATTAAAAGCACCCAGACAACACCTTGTGCTGGCTTAGGGCTGTGAATTGAAAAAGATCATGAAAGCTTGAGGCACACTGTTTGATGATTTGAGAGCTGAAATGAGAAGTGCATTCTATTTTTGATCAGGGACAAGGGAAATGTGTGTCAATCTCTGTGTGAGAGTGAAGAACACATTGATACAGCCAGAAAAAAACATGTGAGTAATACTGGTGACATTTAAAAATCTTCTTTCTCTGTGTCTAAGCACACCCTGGCAACCTCACGGTTTCCTGATAGGAGCAGTGCAGTCATGCCCTCCTGGCATTAGATTGTTCCTCTGCGACACCAGGGACTGTGGAGAGCCAGGGCCAGTAGTTATCAATAGCCTCAGACTCATTGCTTCTGAGTCACAAACAAGTAGAATTTTGAATCATCTCTTACCAAAGTCACATTGTACTATTGCTTCCTTGCCTACACTGCTTCCCGCATATAGGCCTTCTCTGTTTTTTAAACATACCGAACCCAATACCTCTGAGGGGCACATGATATTTCCTTATTTCAAAAGGTTCTTTTTCCTGACTTAAACATGGCTCATTCCTTTTAGTGATTCATTTATTACCTTAAATGTCCCCTCCTCAAGTCACTATTATACTACTCTATTTGAATTATCTTATCTTTATTTTTCTCATTTACTTTTGATATATTTGTACATTGTTGGTTTCTCCCACCAAAGTATAAAGAACACAGAATCTTGTCTACCATACTCACCATTGTCTCCTCAGCTACTACTGCTTAAGACATTGTTTTTGAATGAGTGAATGCACCATAGGTTAGCGTTTTTACCTATACTTATGTATATTTGTGGGGTTCGTTTTCTACTTGAATAATCTATCTATTCTTCTACTAAACAAGCAAACAAAACAGAAACCAAACACACCATTTAAATTGTTATAGCCGTCCTATACATTATAATATCTGATACAGATAGTGAACATTCTCCCTCATTGCTCTCATTATTCTAAACTTTCCTGGCTAGTATCACCTGTATTCTCCAAATGATCTAGAAACACGGTGTATATTTTTTTATTCAGTTTTCATAGTTTTCAGCAGAAAGATTCTGTATTTCTTATTAAGTCTTAGCTAGTTTATACCTTCCTTGCTGTGACAGTATACACCCTATACTAGGAGAGGTCATGCACTTAGGTCACTGCCTGGCCTTTAAAGTTTACACCTCCTGATATACAGGAAAGCTAATATTTTTCTGTATGTATTTTCCATATATTATTTTTACTGGACTTTTTCATTGGCCTTTGTAGATCTTAACTAATTCTCTTTAGTTTTCTAGGTAGAATATCATATAATCCACAAATAACAGTAATTTGTTTTTCCCCTCTCCAAGAGTTAAACCCTTTATTCCCCTTTCTCTCCTGTTCTAGTTGCATTGGTAGAACTACCATGACAAAATTAAAAAATGATGGGTATTCTTGCCTTGTACATGACTTTAGTGTGAATGCCTCAGTCTCCCTATTAATTATGTTGTTAGATGCTGATTTCAGATAGGTTTTCTTTGTCATACTAAACATAACCTTTTCTCCTAGTTTAACTGCTTTCTTTTAAAGTCAAAAATAGATTCTGAATTGTATCACTTAACTTTTATACAACTATTGAGATGTGTGCTTCTGTTTTTTTTCCAATAATCTACTGACATATAAAGCAACACAGCTGGTGGTAAGAGTGTGACTCTGGAGTCAGACGCCTAGACTCAAGCCTGGCTCTGCCCTTTCTCATTGTGTGACTTTGGGCATGTTACTTATTCTTCCCATACTTTAATTTCCTCATTGGTAAGAAAGATACAAAGATGAGACCCATCTCATTTATTGTTGAGAATTAAGACAGTTAAGTCATAAGCAGATCTTAGAAAATGACCAGTGCTATGTGTAACCCTCCTTTGTCACGCTCTCATTATATTGCTGAGTTTTCTCATCTATATTTAGAAGTGGTAATGATCTCCAGTTTTTTTCATCATTCAGTTTCTGTCAAGGTTGGTTTCAAAACTATCTGGTCTTTATAAAATGAATGTAAACTTTCCCATTTTTTTTCCCCTATGCTCTGGAATAATTAAAGAGAACTGGGAGTAATGTCATCTTTAAAGGTTTAGAAGAACGCTTTCAAAACTTCCCAGTTACCTTTTTAAAAAAATGAGGTAACATTTTAAAAACTTAAAATTTTTTCTATAGTAATCAGTTTTCTATCTCTTCTTAAATTAATTTTGGTAATGTATGCTTTACTTAATTTTTTTTCAGGTTTTAATGTAGTATTCTCTCTCTCCTTAAATGTAAATCTATTTTATATCTACCATCATATTTCATTTCCCATTCATAATTTTGGCTGTTTTAATTCTCTTTTTTCTTTAAGCTAGCAAGAGATTTATTAGCTCCTCCCCATCCATCACCCCCTCACCCCCAAACCCCTGCTGCCTTCCCGTACCCACCCCAAACAACCAACTCAGATTTATTTTCATTCTACCATTGTTCTATTTTCTGGTACATTAATGTCTACCTTTAGCATTTTAGTATTTCTGACTTCTGCTTTCTTAAGAGTTGTTTTGTTGTACTTTTCTTAACTCCTTGAATTGAATTCTTAAATTATTTTAATTTCTTTGTTCTTTAATAATAAAAGCATTGAATGCTATGAATTTTTCTCTGAGTGCAGAAGAATATATGTTTTTACTTTTATCTTCTCCATATTTTTGGAGATGTGTTATGTTTTAAGTTCAACATGTACATATACAAAGCCATTCTGCATTTCTCTTCTTGTCTAATTAAGAGGAAAACTGCATCTTTAAACAAAATTAGCATGCCTCCTATTCACTTTCTGTTTTTGCTAACATAATTTGAAGATGGAGGCACCGATTATCGTCCTCAATGTTCAGGTTTTAGGTTATATATTTTCTTTCCTCAGTGGTCACCACTAGGCCTTTTATAATAAAACTTCCCCCTTCTTGTTATCTTAATTTTTCTTTATTTTTATTAAGGTTTGAATAGATCTTTGAAGATTCTTTTTCAAAGCTCATGGGTGATATATTTACTAAGTTCCTGAATAAGTAAAAAAAAATTTTTTTTTTATTTTCTGCATATGGTACAGACCTCCTTTATGGAAATAAAAATATTAGTCATGATCTAACCTCAAAATTCTAAACTTGCACTGTCTGATATATAAGTACTTACTACAGGGAGCTATTTGGATATAAATTAATCAAAAATAAATGAAATAAAAAATTCAGCTCACTTGTCACATCTGAAGGGCTCAATACTTACATGTAGCTAATGGCTAACTTATAGTATAGCACAGATATAGAATATTTCCGTCATCATGGAAAGTTCTATTGGACAGCACTAAGTCTAAATACTGAACCACTGACTTTAAGAGTTCAGAGAAGAAGGCTGAGTTTACCTGTCTTTTATTTCTTTATAGGCATATACGAATTTAAATTTTCTTAATTTTAAAATTTCAGTTTAAAATTATAATTTTAAAATTATTAAATTGTACAATTTCACTTGTAATTATGTAGATTTCAGTTTAGAATATCAATCTGCACATGAAAAGTAGTCTCAGCTCAGGAAAACTTTCTTCAATATTGTCTTTAAAAATTCTTTTCTTCCCTCTGGCTATTCTAGCTTCTTTGGTTTGGGTTTCTGTATTTTGTCCTCTTTTTTTTTCTCATGGCATTTTCACCTTTGTTTCATATTTTACCTTTTCAGGATAGGTTCTCATTTTAGTCCTTCACATCACTGACTTTATTTTTCCTGTGTGCCAAATGATGTTTTTCTGTAACAATATGAATTTTAGTCTCACTGTATATTTTTAGTTCTTATAATTTCTTCTCATCAGATTCATCTACTTCTTCATCTTATCCTACTGTCCTTTTTTCTTAATCTATTTTTTTTATTACTCTTATTTCTTAGAGGCTATGTTTACTTGATTTTAACTGGAAATGCCAATTTTTGAACTTTTTTTCCAGGATCTCACAATTGGTCACTTTTAGTGATAATCAATCAGTCTCTGTTCTTCCCAGTCCTCCGCATGATGCTTTTTTTCTCTTATTTTGTGCTATTTTTCCATGCGCTCTAAATTTTTTCTTTAATTATCCTTAAATAAGATAATAACAACAAAGAGTTTATATTTAACAATAAAGGATTGCCTTTTGCTTGCCTCTTTTTCCCTGTTAACTGCTAATATCTAAATCTCCAGCTGGAAACCTGGGTGATAATGTTCACTGTCCCAAGTCCAATTCCAGGTTTTATCAGTCTCCATCCCTACCACCCACCACTCTGTGGTGACTCTACCTCCTAGGATGTAACAGGCCAGTGCCCATGGTTTCGTAGGGCTTGTTCCTTTACATGACTGGGAAGGGTGGAAGGCATCTTGGACAATGCTCAGGAAGCTTCCAGGAGCAGCAACTGTGTTATGGAGTTACGACTCCACAATTTCTGGCTGGAGCAAGCTCTGGTTCTCTTGGTTATGGTTTCTGTCTCATAAGGCAAAGTTTAGGAATGCCATCAATTAATGAGAGGGTTGGATTATCTTAACCAAGCTCTTTCAGCTTTCTAGATTCCAGAGAATGTTCCCAGATTCTGTTAATAAATTTTCTATAAGGCTTGGATTTTAGTCTTGCTATTTTTATATGTTTTCTGTGTCTTCACAGGCATTCAGGGAGGAAGTTGAAGGAGGCCACCTCAGGGCAGCCATTCCAATTACATTTTTAACTGGATATCAGCAGTTTTAATACACATTTTAAATCTTTTATTTTTTTTTCTAATTATAAAACAAGTATGTTTCTAACATAGAAAATATAGGTAGATTAAAATAAAATATGTAATTATCCATGATACCACCAAGATAACCACAAGTAAGGCTTCCTGCTACATTTTTTTCTGTTTTTCTTAATGCAATCTTTCTACTTTTCTCATACAAATGTTAGAATATGAGAGACTTGTTCCTTGTTCAAAAACAGGCAATAGGATCTAGACATTTATACATTCAATAATCACAAAGTAATTTCTCTCTAAGTTCTAACTATTTCTTAAGCTTTGTTAAAACCATGTTAGATGCACAGATGCAGAGATCAAAGGTGTGAGGGGTTTTGCCCTGAGGGAACTCAAGGTCTGGTAGGGAAGATGGACAGGTCAATGAGTAAATACTGTATAATGGGATTTGTGTGCTACTCAAAAGGCAGGCACAGAGAACACTAAGAACAGAAAAGAGGGCACAACGCCAGAGTAAGTCAGTCAGGAAAGTAGCCTTGAAGAAGGGAAACTGGAACTGTGCCTTTAAGAGTGATTAAGAGCTCCTCAGGTGGACAATTTAGGTGCTGTGGGTAGAGTGGGAAGAAAGTACGTTCCAAACAAAAAGACTAACTTGTACAGAGCAGGAAAGAGAAACCACAACATGCACAAGAAACTGCAAATAGTTTGACATAACTGGAGCACAAGGTGTGGACACAATGGTAAGAGGTTAAGTTTATATGCTGTGTACAAAAGTATGGTTTTCAATTTTTAGGCCACATGGAGACACTGAATGTAGTTAAGAGGAGTAATCTCAGATGTGCATTTTACATGGTCTACTCTGCTATGAAGGAACTGATTAGAGGCAGGTAGGAAAGAGAAACTACTAAGGGGATGAAGGGGCTGCTTTAGTTGTTCAAGTGTCAGATGATAAAAGTTTGAACTCAGAGGGCAGAAGTAGCACCTTCTCAAGTCTAGTAGGATACCATCTTTCATGAGTAGAGATGATGCTATATCTATCTAACATAAGAATATATTTTCTGTCTCTATTTAATTATGTATAGTTTTTTTCACACATTAGAATATTTCACTGATACATCTTCTTTTATCCTTATTTACTGTCTCAGAGATGTATACCTCCCTATACATTTGAAAACACCTCTTCCATGCAATGTCTTTCTCCGTGGTCTAGACCAAGCTTAGTAAACTACTGCACACTTGCCAAATCCGGCCTGCTGTCTCTTTCTGTAAAGTTTGTTAGAACTCAGCATAGTTCATTCATTTACCTACTTGTCTCTGGCTGTTTTTGTACTACAGTGTCAGAGCTGAGTAGTTGCAACAAGAACCATACGTGGCCCATAGAGCCTAAAACATTTGCTATCTGGCCCTTTACAGAAAGTTTGACTCCTCATCTACTCTTCACTTATCCAAATCCTGCTCATACCTAAAAGGCCAGTTCACAGTTTCTCTTGAGTCTCCAGATCACTGTAATCTTTCTCTTTTCTCTGAATTGGTTGTTATTACTGTATGGGACACACATTATTTTAATTCTCTTATTATGTATGACTTGGGTTTCTTCTCTTCCTATAAATACATTTTTTAGCAGCAGTTGCAAATGTAGGATTTTTTGAAAACAGGGACCAAATATGCAAACACTTCTTGCTGGCTGTCTACAGTAGTCAAGGCACAATTCCTGGTACTGTGAGAAATGCTTCTGGTTTTCTCACTGCTATCATTTTCCCACTCTTACCCCAACCTCACTCTCGCTGTGATCCTCTCTTCAGGTGTTATGGGTACCACTATTGTGGGATACTTGCACACAAAGGCAGTATACACTTAGGAGACAGCTCTGTGGATTAACTATGTGGTTAGAACTCCATCTAAGAATCTCAAGACTCATCTCTTTATTAACTTATTAGCAGATATCTGTAAAGAATTAGCAGATATCTGTAAAGGACTAATACTCACAAGGACATTACTCTTCAAAAATTAATTACTGAGGTCAATCCTTCAACTCTCATTGGCATTGAAGGAACTTTCCTTTCGAACAAAAGCTGGGTATTGGCAAAAGCCACATATTAAGCATTGGGAAAAGCTAGAAAAGTGTGCAAATATGCTCAGCATATTTATTTTATGGTGTGAATATGGAAACATTTATAAAAAAGTCACTTGTTTTTATCTGTTGTGTACTCTCCGGCTTCCTCCCCTAAATCTTTGTTTCCATGCTTTCTGTCAAGTTCGCTTACAGACTGAATGGTAAACTCCACCAGGAGTATGAGGTACTATCACTGCACACACTGTTTGTGAGACAGTATTGAACAATAGTAAACAATGCAGGGTGTGAAGTCACACCAGGTTCTAAGTTCTAAGTCAAACTAAGTCCCAGCTCATGCACTAACTTGTCAGGTTCCCTAACTGCCCTGTTCCTTTACAGTTTCTCTTCTGTTAAATGGGGATAATAACAATACTATCTCAGAGGATGGATGTCAGGATTCCATGAGATAATACAGGGCAGGTTCTTAGAATAATACCTGAAAAACAATGAACAATCAATAGGATTCATTATTATTGTTGTTGTCATTATGTTATGAGACAGTGACTATTTAGTGACTATTAGTCATGTATGATTTCTTTCAGCCAATTTTCATGAACTACGTGAAATACTGTTAGTGATCCAGGGTCATAAACTTCTCAGTGAGACCATGATAATTTTCTTTTGGTTGATGCACTAGAAAATAGAGCTCTAATTTTGAAACCAGTTGAATACAAAAACCTTTCACAGGAACCACAATAACTATTTTATTTTAAATAATAATAAAAAAATTAAAGACAAGGAAAAATACCTTACAATACTGATATCACATTCCTGGAACACATTGTAATTGTTTTTCTTTTCTTTTGAATAAAATAACAGTATTATGTTAATATATCCAAAGACAACCTGGAATGTACAATTCATGCAGGAACGGAATTGCAAATGTTTGACCAGGATAGCAGGAAGCACGCATTCTGCCACTCCACTCCCAAAATAGAAAACCTATTTAGCACTTTGTAAAACATGCTAAATGAAGTTTGCCTTCTCCTGCAGATAGAGATTTTACTTCATTTTGTGTCAGTGAATTTTTTTTAAATTGCATGAGGAGAGAGCAATTTTTGGCACTTTGGCTAGGATACAAAATGTTAGCAAGTGGTGCTGAAAGGATCTTAAGTGTAATGTTGGAATAATATTCGCACGACACTGCATGCATCTTCATTTTTAACCTATTTACATATTCACAGGAAAAAATGCTTAGCAGTTATTGGTCTAAAGGGGCCTATTTAAGGGGAAATTGACATTCACAATTTTTGAATGCATTAGTCTAGGGTTTGCTGTGAATAACAATTCATAAAGAAAAATATCACTTCAGCTATCATAGAAGAACATAGAAGGGTATAGGTGGAAGAATTCTGGACATTAGTGGTAGCTCTGGACACAGAAAGAAAAGGAAGGCAGGAAGGGGATGAAAACCATATACTGGAAATTTCCACAGAGTGAGAAGACATGGAGAGAGCCACAGAAAAGGCTAAGCAAGACCGACAGAATTTCCAGAGTTCTAACAGGGCTCTCTTAATATGAGACCATTTGCTTAGTACAGAAGTCTCTCTACAATGGAAACATTCTGTCCATCTGCATAAAATACATATAATTTTATTCATAAAATATTTAACAGCTATATTCCGTGTCCACGGCACAGCAATAAAAACTGTGGGGTGTGTGTGTGTGTGTGTGTGTGTGTATTTCTAGCCACAAAGAGCTTACAATCAAGTTAGAGAGAGAATGCTGTATTCATGAAACACCAAAGAGACATTTAGGAGGTATAGAGATGAAGGGTCAATCTCTGGCATAGATTGGCTTCTCCAGAAGCAGATGTTGAAATATTGGGAATCCATACCTGTGGAAAGAAGGTGAAGGTAGTAAGATTGAGCAGAGGTCAAATTGCAATTTTTTGCAGGTCAATTTTTTGCAGACCATTGCGGTTAGAACTGAAATTCAAGCCTGACAATGTTATGGTTCACCCAGCAGGAAGCACTGATGCACATAATGGCCATTAGAGGTGTTCTGCATTGGGCCAAAGTGGCGAATCTTTTTACCCCTGACTGGATCAGTCACTGGGTGTGGACAAATCTAAGAAGGGTGTCGCCTCCATCAAGATGGCTCTCAGAACCTGCAGTGGTCTTCAGGAGCTAAGAACTAAAGACTGCTGATATTGGGCAATAGCACATCCTGGAAATCGGCTCTTGGTAGCGTAGCTTCGAGTCTGCAATAATTCATTGGTAAGGTTCTTTAAGAATTTCTAATTAAGGCATCTATTAATGAAGGTGGAAATTTGGCAGAGAGATATAGCAATCGACTCCTGAAAAGTTAACTATATAAAGCTAAAGTACTCCATGTATATATATAGTTTAGTATAGAGTTAGCTCATAAAATAATGTGTTTTTATTCAAACTAGAGGTTAGAAAACTAAGATGTTTTCTAAAATACAACTAAATATTCAGATAAAAATATTCGCCCAAATATAAAAAAGTCACAAAGCCATCAACAAAAGACTTCCTGGTCTATGGATGCTGCTTTGTTGTACAAGAAAAAAATATCCCACAAAAAAATATCGGATTTACGGACTCTGAAGATAATTAACTTGGTACCATAGAAATGCCATTATCCTTTTCAGCTGCACCCAGCTCATCAATAAGCTGCCACTCCCAACCCTGCATGAAGGCATCATCACACAGCACATATGTATGTATATGTAAGGCAGCAACAGAGATTCTGTGCCATATAATCCATTGTGTCATTTGGCTCCAGTGTTCATATTTCAAGAAGAATCAGATTTGACCAAAATTGTGTCAAGCACTAGTCCTAGGTCCTCTCACACACTGCCTCCTTTCATGACACCGGCACTCTGGGTAGTAAACAGTATTTTTATATCCAATTTTCAGATGAGAAAATCAAGGATGAAAGAGGTCTAGAAATCACAATGAAAAATTGTGTTTTTGGTGAAAAGAAAATTCGATTTCAATACAGTATTACTCCAAATCCATCTTTTTTTTCCCATTATGCATCTGATCCATCGTCCTAACACTGTCCATCAGTACAACTGTGTGTTTTCTTTAGCCCTCCAGTTTCATGAAATATTAATGTTTCCCAAAAAAGATTCTGTGGTCAAACAAATTTTGAAATCACTAAGCTAAACAAAATTAAACAGAGTTTTTTTAAACACAAGAAATCTCAGAACATGTTCATGCTAATGTGCATTGTGAATCTATAAACAGCTCAAAGGCAGATGTTTCCAAAACTGACTTGACCACAAAAATCTTTTTTTCCTATAGGCAACTTGCAAAACTAAGGATCCACAAAATAAACGATGGGAAACTCTGCAACACAAGACTTGATACAATCCTCCTTCAGCCGGTTGTCAGAAAGTCCTCTTTGGCCTGGCATGCTACACTGTCAGCAAGATGGTAAGAAGACAGGTTTTCATCAGTGATGGGGAATGAATTCCAGCTCTCCAGAGAGAGAGAGATACCTCACCAGTTGATTCTTCATTTGATTCACCGTATCAAGCCAATGATAGGAGGCACAGCCATTTGGGGAGACTGAGTTTGGGTTTTTTTTCTGGCAGCTTTGACAAAAAAGGATAGATTTAAAGTTGTGAAGAAAAATGGATTATAAATAACAACATTGTAGGTCTGTTCTGTCTCTGAAAGGTATTACTTAGAATACCATGGAGAACTACTAACTTCAAAATAAAAAAAGCAAATGGAAGAACACACACACACACACACACACACACACACACACACACACACACACACGGACTCAGAGCTACAGACAAGGTCAAATATTCTCACCATGTAAAATACTGGCCTGACAGCTACAGCCATTTTGAAATACGTAAATTTTTCTTTTTTTATACTTTAGGCAGTGACCTAGGGGTGGGGCAGGGGTGGCTACAAGGTTAGCTTCGACTATGCAATTTGATAGCAACTGCTTCCCAGAGTTGGTCTGGCAGTAAGTTTGCCTGTGGTGTGTTCAGGTGTGAGGATCTGGGATTCATGTTTCCATTTGACTGTTGCCTTTGGACTTCTGTGCCTCTGGGTTACTAGGACTGAAAGAAAAGCAGTTACTCATGGAGAAAAATAAAAGGTGGGTGGGATGAATAACAACAAAGTCGGGAATCTAAGATGCCACAGTCTCCAGGTCCTCCAGAAGAACAGCTTCAAACAGCACATGGGTGGCAAGTAAGTTTTATTAGTATTGCCATAAATTTCCTAAACCTCATAGGAAATGTCACCTCTGTGGCCAGAGTGGTAATAAATTAGGAATCAAGAGAACTTAAAATTCCACATTGGAAAAGGTGTTAGGCTCTTCCTTTACGATTCCTATTTAAAACAATTATATATATATCTCCGATTTTCCTGATTTTATTAAAATGGCAGACATTTTTCAAAAATAAGCCATCATTACTTGAAATAAATAGAAGACAATAATTACAAGACAATAATTGAGGAGGTCTTTCTGGAACATGGAATGTAATCATGTTAGGCGGACTTGAAAGCAAAAACCATGGACATAGTCAAGAACCAGGTCATGGTGGAAGCCAGGGGCTCTGCTCATGGGTAATAACACTTGTGACCATCAAGACCATAAAAGGAGCTTTAACCTACAGAGCTGATGAAGAACAGGATGACAAAAGAGTTTTAAGATGTAAAAATATGCGTCAAAAGTTTGTTACCAAACTCAAACTTGAGGAAGAGGCTAAATTATTTTATCCAGGGACTTAGAAGCATAGCAGTTGGGCCTCATGTTTGAATATTTAATGTATTTCCACTTTTTATTTTATTTCATATCTTTTTCCATCTCTTTTTATTCCATTTTTTTTACGGGTTTTGGACAGCATGTAAAATTGAGATAATAAAGTTGTCCAATAAGACAGAATGTCTCTTAATCTATAAGTCTGGTTTAAATGCAATTGAATAATGAAGAATTTTGAGGGAAAATGCACACTCAAGTCAAGTAAACTTTTTACATTAAAATAATATTTGTTGCTTCATTGTATACTGGCCATTTACATTTTTTAGGGAGTGCATTGCCTGCTCATTGTTCATTCCTTATATGAAAGTGTTTCTATTTTTCTTATTGACTTTTATGAGCTAATTCTATATTAAGGATAAAAATTCTTTGCATTCTATATAAGTTGCACATATTTTGGTAAACTAGTGTGGGCATGTTCAGTATATAATGAAACACCTTCTCTTTTTACTAAAAATGAAAAAAAAATCACAGAAAAATAATCACCAACCAAAGAGAAGAGAAAAAATTTTCTATTTTACTGACCATTTCAAGGTATATGCTGCATAAATAATTTAATCCATTATCTGGGTTATTTTAATTTTTGTGTATGAAAGTATCTAAAATACCAAGTAAAATTTAAGCTACTTTAGAAAAACTTTCTTTTCCATCTTCAGCTGTGTTTTCCAAAAGAAGAAAGTATAATTTTTTCCCCTTTATACTCAAATTGTTGAGATATGAAATGAAGAGCTAATTTTATGAATTAAACTTAAACTAAAAACACATATGCTCATACAGATAATCACTCAAGCATGCATTAAAAAGAGAGTCTGTGAACAAAATAAAAATGCTTCTTGTTTTCTCCTTTTATTCCCACTCTTTGTAGTTTTGACAGGACCATTTGTGTTGATGATGCATGATCTGGGTGGATTTTCTAGCAGTTATACTACCATGGTTTGTATATTCCTTAATTCTAATAACAGCAATGATAGAAAAGTCTAAGATACCAAGCACAGGGCTGCATGCTTTCCGTGCATTACCTGATTTAATGAAACAACCTTATGGAGGTAGGTACTGTGATCAGCTCCATTTTACGTATGAACAAATGGAGTCACCAAAGGTTTAAATAGTCTTTTTATAAAAGTCACATAGTAAATGGCAAAGCCTGATTCCCACCCAGGCTTCATTGGCTCCAGACTTAGGGGCTGACCACTACGGTACACTACCTCTCAAAATGCAAAACAAAACAATGAAGGGAGTTATTATCATGTTTGGCTATTTAACACAGGAGGCAGATTCCTAATGGAAAAAAGGAAGGAAATCTGATTGCTCCCTAAATCTGCTTTACTTAACAAATTTTGCACCTAAGTATCAAGAGATGATTATCTGGCCCCTGAGTTCAGATTGTTATAGAGGAGACAGATATACAAATGAATAAATGAAATTTATTTTGTCAGGCAGAACAACTTCACATAGGAGGTAACATTTTGGCTAAGGGTGGAAAGAGATGTAAGGAAATTTGTCACATAGGGTATTTCCAATCTCCCCATCCTTCTGTTCCTCATTTGATTCTCCATACTTCCATAGGCTCAAAGTACACATCTCAGACACAGGCTCTGGCCCTGGGCAGGACTATATAAAGGCTCCCTTCAAACAAATTGTGTGCTCAAAGTCAAATTCCATGTTTGCTGTTGGTGCTAGCGTCTGCTACATGTACAAGATGTTGCTAAATCTCTCTAGTCTCAGTTCCTGGCCTTCGGTTGCCCAAACTACCTACCCGCCAATCTCTTAACTAGAGTCCACCATTCCTACTGCCTGAGTATTCTTCCCTCCCAGCTTGGCTCATCTTCTCAAGCTTGACTTCTTTGCCTGATCATAGCTGCTTCAACTGAATTCCCTTTTGCAGCTTCTGATAGTCTGAACACAACAATGTCCTACCCATCCTTCCCTCCCTGACCCACCTGGTCTGTCATCGACCATCCAAATCCCACCATGACATTTTATCCTCATGTCCATTCTCCCCTGGCCTAATTAATCTACATTTAAGCAGCTTCCACAAGTTATACGCTTTTCTTTAGTCCTCAAGAGTCAGTTTAGGCAAAGTAACATAAAAATAGGATTTTTTCATCCAAATGAGGATCAGGTTTAGAAATCTTATCTTTGTACAAAAAAAAAATCATCTATATTTATTCAATTAGTGATGTAAGATGAAGTAGCAAAAATAACCTCTGCATCCTACAAAATATGTAAGTGAGACTGGAATGAACAAGAGCGCCATATTCCAGTGCTTTCAACATGTGTGCTCTTCAACTATTGGAGCTGACATAGCCTAGATGAAGAGTGCACATGTTAAAAATATAAAAACAAATTTTAAAAATATAAAAGATAAAAATTGGGCTTATTTATAAATTGGGCCAATTTATAAACTGGGCTGTTGCTTTGACTACAAAAATATGCTGTCTACTGTACAGAATTATGATTATATACCCTAAAGAAATGTTGTCATTAAGCCCTGAAAAATATGAAACATCTGTTATTCATCTCCACAGAGACAAGAAATATAAATGGCAGCAAGAAAATTTAAGTTGGATGCATAGAAGAACAGTGAGAATGATTAAACCAAAGAGCAAATTAGGGCAGCCTAGACACCAATGACAGGAATATTTTTTCTTAGATGACTTTAGAAATGCCACGTATAGACTTAAGGAGATAATTCTAAATTTGGGGTAGCTTAATACTTTTAGGGGTGTATTTCTGATGGACATTTCCACTGCAGACAGAGACCCATGCTTAAGAATAGGTACTTACAGAGATGAATGAATGTCACAAAACTAAATCTCAGACATCTTTCAGTTTGTGAGCCTCTTCAATATTTTTTCTCATGACTTGATGCCACCCTTTCAGATTTTGGTTTAGGTTATCCCCCCGCCCCCCCCCCCCCAAGAAAAAGAGGGATTAAAATCTAGGGTAAAGAGAACCACTTCTTACAACTCCAAATGTATTCTGAGCAGAGTAGCTGCTCCCAGCTTCACCTCTCATTGGTGAAATCAAACTGAAGGAATTGCAAATCCTTTAGGGCCACCTCTAGTGGGTTTTTTTTTCAGTTGGCTGATAAACCTCAAAGGTAAAAAGATTTAATTAAGAATTTAACATTGGCTTCTAAAAAGAAGTCACAATATCTAGGTTTCAAACAGGGGAAAAGTTGAGCTACTCACAAAAGAGTTTCCTGCTGAAAATTCTTTAGTGGCAAGAAGTGTGTCTCACTAATTGGGGTGATGGCCAAGAGGAAGTCAATGGCCAGCCCTTTGCCCAGGGTGGCTGCCTCTACTAGGAATGGCAATATGCCCTTTTTGTGCACTCTGAAAGGTACCCAGTGGGGAGGCCTGAGGAGCTACTGGCTGCCTTTGTGGAGAGGGCAGGTCTGGACAAACCACAGGCCAGCAGGGCTAAGCAGACACCTGCTGACAGGGCCTTTCTTCCTTATAAACTAGTCTGGGGGATTCCATTAGAGAAAGTGCTGCTTCAAGCAACCTGTGGCCACCTTTAATGATTTCCAGGGAAGGAAATGAGTCTCCCAAATCAATTATGACACTCAATTAGGTTATTTAGACTGATGAATTCCAAGTGGAATCAGAGGATGCTACGTGTGATTCAATGGCCTGCAACTCAGCTTCAGGGTCCAGGGACTGCCATGTTAGTATTTTGCTAATATTCCCTTTATATCTTTGGAGTGCAAAGCTTTCTGCTAATCCCTTCCTGGGCACAGAGTGAGCAACCAGTGAAAAATGGCTGAGTATAAATCTCAATGCCTCTCTGAGTTTGGTCAGTATCTAAGCACTCACTTCAGTGATTAGGAATGCTTGATGTACGCATTTGATATAATAAAAAATGCTAAACATCTCTAATGCACAGACTTTTCAATTTTTTACTGATTCGAATGGTTAACCACACAGATGTTTTTCAACAGTAAAAATTTCAAAATAATTTGTTTTTATATGAATACCTGCCCTCTGAGAAAGAGTGCAGGTAAAAAGAAAGAAAGATTAAATCTATAATAGGAACTATGTAAATCCTAGCAGACAAGCCCCAGAACTTGTCTCCATATTAGAAGGTGATCCACAAATGCAAGTGTTGTTGAAAAGACCAGCTTGTCATCAAGCTCTCTTTCCTTGACACACAACGTGAAGAGTTCCCTGTAGTCCTTCCAACCCCCTCCCTGGTCCTGATACTGTGTCCGCCAATAAAGGCTTTACAACTTCAGGGGTGCTACGATTGGTGAAAAACAATTAGATAAGGGCACTGGAAGTGACTAAATTCACCCTGAGTCTCACTCCCCATGCCATGCTCTCTTCTCACTAAATCAAGCATCCCATATCCACCTGAAGCGGGGAGTCTTTTCTAACTTGCACAAAGGCACTGTACTATCTAGCAGGGGCCCCGTAGTTGTGCCTCGTTGCATTACTGTAGCTGTCTCTGACCTACTTCTAACAACATAGCAACTTCATTGAAAGTGCTTGATAGATGTCCATACCTGCAGAGCTTTACTACAGCAAACCCCAGAAAGAGATAAAAGAGAGTGTGGAAAAGTCAACATCCAAAATAAAGGCTCAGAATTTTCCAGAATTGTGGAAACACGGGTTCGCAGACAAAGGAAGCACTGCATATGTCAAGGAAAAGTAAATGAAAAGAAATCCATACTTGATACATTTTAGTGAAACTGCAGAAAACCAACAACAAAGAGAAAATCTTAAAAGCAACAAGAAAAAAATGATCCACAATTTACAGTTAGACTCTCCATTGCAATAAGGGAAGCCAGAAAAGAGTGAAATAGTATTTTCAAAGTGCTGCCAGAAAATAACTTCCAACTTACATTCTCAGCACAACTGTATTTCAATCACAAAGGTGAAACAAAGACATTTTGAGAAAACAAATGTTGAAATCATTACTAAAAGCTCTTTACTAAAACTACCAAAGATGGTTATCAAGAAGAGGAAAAACGAGCTTAAGAAGGAAAATTCGAGAGGCACAAAGAGAAATGCTTAAACATGGAGGTGAATCTAAGCAACATTGTATAAAATAGTAGTAGTTTTTAATTTAATGGCTTAAAAAAAGAAACACTCAAGATGAGAGCAAGAATTCGATTAGAATTAAAATATATTAAGAATCTTTGTATTTTTCCAAAGAGAGACTAAGGCATCAATTACCGACTTTGTTAAATTTACTTCCAAATTTCAAGGGTAATTGCTAAAACAAGACAAGTAAAATTAATAACTTTCAAACCAAAAGAGGAAAGAAAACAGAATTTAAAAATACAAACAAAATATCATCCATCAAACTCCAAAAGGCAAAAAGATAAATGGAAGAAGCATAAAAAAATGTAAATCAAATAGAAGGTAAGAAGTAAGATGGTTAAAAAAAAAGAGCCCAAATTTATTAGTAATCATGGTAAGTATAATTGTATTAAACTTACCAGTTAAAAATAAGACTATCAGACTGGATGAAAAATAAAACCCACCTGTGTGTTGTTTGTAAGTGATACACCAGAAACATACCTAAGAACACAGAACAGTAGAAAATAAAAGGATAGGAAAAAGAAAACTACCTACCTTTCACCATGCAAATACTAACCAAAATAGATTTGGAATAGCTATAATAATAGCACATGAGATAGACTTTGAGTCCAAAAAACACATTTTTATGGATAGAGTGTTCCAACATAATGAGAAAAGTTTCAACTCCCCAGGAAGATATAACAATTCTAAAATTGCATATAACTAATAAAATAGCGTCAAATGATATAAATCAAAAGTTGATAGAAAATGGACAAATCCTTCCTCATAGTGGGAGATTTTGACACATCTCTCTCAATTCTTAATAGGTCAAAGAGTTAAAAAAAAAACTATAGAGATACAGTGGCATTTTGTTGTGCAATCATTTTATTTTTTTAAATGAGAAATATAAATAACTGCCACTCTGAACATAAAGACTTGATCTAATCCTAGTAAAAAGCAAAGGAACCTTATGCTTTATTTAAGCCTCATGGTGGTTATATGTATAATTTCCAGTAGGAATTTTGGAAATTGTAAATTGTTTAGAGACCTTGTGCATTACTAACTCAATTTCATACACTGTTCTAGTGAAACCCACACACTTTAAATATATTAACATTGAAGATTTTAACAACACAATTCATAAATTTCATTTAATGAATATATAAAGAAATCTGTATCCAATAACTTAAGAATACATATTCTTCTGAAGAACTCATGAAATATTTATGACAACTGACCAAATAAATGTAGGCCATAGAGCAATTCTCAAGAAGTTTCTAACAAATGATATCTGACCACAACAGAATTAAATTTAATATCAATATATAAAAGTCAATTACATGCCTATACAGAAATAGAAAAATGTAATTACCAAAAAAAATATTCTATTTCACTTGAAATAGAATAATAAGAAGAATCTAGGAATAAATAATACTAGTATCAAATATTTACATGTTTTTTATTATTTCCCAGAATTATTTCTATTTGCTTTACATATTAATTCATTTGCTATTTACAATAGCCTTTTGAAGTGAGCATAATTATTACCCCCATTTTAAAGATGAAGAAACAGAGGCACAGAGAGTTCATGTAAGTTTACACAGCTGATAAATGGCAGAATTCAAACCAGCCAGTTTGGTATCAGATTCCACACTCTTGGCCCTGATTCTTTACTACTTCTCTAAAGACATGAAAGATCTTTATGGGGAAACCCATAAAGCTTTATTGAGAGATTCAGATGTAATAAATCAGTTGATATATCATATTTCTGATTAGAAAGGACATAGATCATTAAGATATCAATTCTCCCCCAAAATTGTTTCCAAAATTCAATGTAATTTCAGTAAAAATCTCAACAAGGTGCTTTTAGGAATTCAATAAAGTGTTGCTAACCTTTATATGACAAGAACAAATAGTCAATAGACTTATCATATACTGTAGTAATTAGAGCAATGTGGTACTAGCACAAAAATGGATAAATTTAACCCAAGGAACTGAATTAATTTCTGCTACCACCTTTATGCTACCACCTATTATGGCTAAACAAAGCTTCAACTTGTGGAGCAATTGCTTCTTCAAAGTATCAAATGATTTTGGTGAATAATTTTTACCTTTATCCTCAAATGTGGTCAGACAAAAAATTTCTGCAATTCTAATAAAGTCTATTGATACAGTTAGTGTCACCGGTTATAATTTAAAAGCATATGGAACTCCAAGACTCTTATACAGAGGGGGGCATATAATTGTTTGGCCAAATCAGAGAATGAGAGGGAGCTCTATATTAAATTATATCTATCAAACTAGAATGGATAGTTAACCTATATTCACTTCATTCTGTCCTCTTTTAATAACCAGTTTGAACAAATTAGTTCAAACTTATCACTTATGCCAAGTATTTCTAGGCCAACTGATACTTTTTAAAAATTATTGGTTAGAGTAATTTAAGGATCATAATATATGTCTTTTTATGATAAGTCCACCTTGACCATTAAACTAACTAGTTAACAACCACAGTTGAGCAGTGGGTACAGAGTAATATTAGAGATAATCATTCTGCCCATAAAGCCTGGGAAGTGGGATTGGAGTCTTGAGTTCATATCCTTTCTCTGTCCCATGAATTTCATGACTTTGGGAAAGCCAATTAACCTCTCTGAATTTAAATTTCCACATTTGTAGAATATAAAAAATAAAACATATATTTCTGGGCTGTAGTAAGGAATAAACAAGATAACAAATATAAAAGCTAGCATAACTCCCAGCCCATGGTAGGTGCTCAATAAAGAGTAAATGTAGTGTAGTTATTATTGATAGTAATGTAATGATTGTTATTACCTGGTACCATGGTTCCAAAGGAATGAGTGTTGCTTTACTCTTTTAAAAATAACTTGAATGTTTCCATTGAAATTTGTTAATTTCAAAGCGTTAATCTCAAAGGTGTACAGCCCAACCCCAGTGATGCCTGAGGCTTGCCTTCTAGAACTTCAGTATGATACTCACAGTTGAAACCCACTTCTGCTATTCTCTGCCTCCTGGAGGCACTGAGCGTTTTCTCAGTGCAAAGCCCTTACCCATTCATTCAGATCCCTGCTGATCATGCACCTCAGGGCTGTTCCAGATCACTGTGTGGCCCCAAGAAGTATGCTCTCTCAGTCTCCAGGTCTCCAATCTTCTCCCCTCTGGCCTATCTTATATCCGTGGGATATATCCATGGCAACCAACATTATGACTTCTGCCAAATAAAAAGTATAACATTTGTACATTCATTTGTTCATCATAAACTCAATACAATTGGCTTAAAAATTTGGGCTCCAGGGTGAGGCAAACCTTCCCAGTTTCCTAAGGGGACCCCAGCTTAACCCAAAGCCACAAACATGGTAGAGCCAGAACCCTCATGTATTCCAATTGTTGCATAATCGACATAGATAAAGAGGCATAATTCCCTTGAAAGATTCTCAAGGTCCTCCTTAAAGTGTGTTTCCCTCACTATTGTGGTTCTAAACTATGGCCACAGCCTCAAGACCAAATTACAGCCCTTGGCGGCCGTTTTCAGTCTGGTGGTTACAGCAATGATTTTGGAGTCACGAATCCTGGAGATTCAGCCAACTATTCCCTGGGTAACCACAAGCAAGTAAGCTGCCCTTGTCTCAGTTTTTCTATCAGTCAAATGGGGGAATTTTTCCTTTCTTCCAGTTACCTCAGAGGCATATATTATGACAATTAATTACCCCAAAGTCACAGTAAACATGGAACTTTCCGCACAGTAACAAAGCTATTGTCAGTTTTTCCTCCAAAGTATAATTTAAAGGATACTTTAGATTTTGGATGTCTGAATGTTATAGCTGGAGGTTCATTCAAGGGTATTTTTCTCTAGGGTTACTAAGCCACATACTCAATTGCTTTAGTGCGTTGATAGAGGCTGTAACACCTTTCAAAACATTAAGCCAAAAAGCCTGCATTCAGCTCAAGAGAACAGCATTGCTAAATCATGCTGGTGGCTTTCTTTAATTTCAAACACTCAGGCTTCTCTCTAATATAAGCATCTGACACCATTTGAAAAAAACATCCTAAAGAATATCATTTGATATTCACAGGTAAATAAGATCTGGTGAAGATTCCCACCTCTGCTTCCTGTCTTTGTGTGACATGAATATACTTCTTTATTTGCCATGTTTCTATTACTTTAGTTCTAAAGGGATCCTTTTTCCACACTCCATATTTTAATATTTTAACACTGATAAATTCTATTAGCTCCTTGCGTATAACTATTAATAGACCTATGGAGGTGAGAATCCACCTACAAATACTACTTTCAGGGTAGCTTTGAGAAATAACTTTAAGCTTGAGTTTCTATAGTTGATAAAAATGAAAGCCAAAGGTGGGAAAAAATGTCGTAGATGATAGAGGATCTGTTCATCCCTCTGGCAACAAAATCAAAGTTGGAATGGAAACAAGGAGCAGCAGCAAGGAAAAATCACCTGGCATTTTGATGAACAAGCCACACAACTATGAAGAAATCCAAGAAATCACACTGCAGTGGCAGAAGATAGGATGGGGCGAGGACACGGGGCTGCCCGGGTGCAAGCAGCTGAATGAGACAGAAGTTGAGGCAGTGGCAGATGCTTCTTAAAGGGGCCTCATTGGCAAGTGGATTTTCGTGGTTATGGACCTGCTCGCTCTGCACACATGTAGATTTGGCTGTGCACAGGGGGCACCAAGGACTTACAGGGAGACATTGTCCGAGTGAGGGCTGAGGCAAAATTCCCTCTGTATGGAAGTGCCAGTGGTATTCATTGTTCCCTGTTGAGCCCTCCCCTCCTCAGTGCGTGGACATAACGCCGCCATAGCCAGGACGTCATCAAACTGGAAAACAGAGGTCGCTCTGCCCAAAGGATTGCCTGAAACCCCACCTCCTCCAACTCAGGCCCCACCCAAGCCCATTCAGGTGTAGCCTCAGTGAGTCACATGCTCCTTGCTATGTAGCACCTAGACTCACACTGGAGCCAGCGGGCCTCAGTTTCTGGTCTGGCCTTTTGAGGCAACTGTAAGCACAGAATCTGTGGATTACTTGAATCTTAACAGGTGGCCCCAGAGGGGTAGAGGCTTGGGCTAAATTTGGCCTGCAGCTGAATGACTCTCAGGACTGTGCCACAGGACACTTACTTCACAAATTCACACTAATAAGACAGGGAGACTTAGGAGCTTTTCTTAGTACCTAGAAACAGACATAGAAAGGCAGGCAAATGGGAAGACAAAGAAGCAGAAACCACATGAAAGAACAGAGATCCAGACAGAATGGAGTCAAGTAATCTAACAGATGTAGAGTTCAAAACACTGGTTATAAAGATGTTCGATGAACTTTTGGGAAGTGTAGATATATTTAGTGAGAAATTCAACAAAAAAATAAAAAACATAAAAATGGAAATGGAAATTATAAAAGGGAACCAGTCTGAAATGAAGAACACATTATCTGAGAAGTATATTCAATGGAATAAACACAGGAATAAACAAAATGAATAAAGAAAATGATCAAATGTTCTATCTAGAGGACAGGAAAGCCAAAGATACTCAATCAGAATGGCAAGAGATAAGATGTCAAGACTATAAAAATAATTTAAGGAGCATATGGGGCACTATTAAGGCTCTAAATATCCATCTAATCAGCATACCTAAAGAAAATCAAGACGTTGAACAGCTCTTTGAAAAAATAATGATGGAAAACTTTCTTAACCTGATGAAGGAAATGAACATAAAACCCCAGGAAGCTCAGATAATCCCCAAAAAACAGGAATCTAAAGAGGCCCAAACCAAGACATATCATTATTAAAATGCCAAAGGTTAAATACAAAGAAAGAATATTAGAAGCAGCAGGAGAAAAGCAGATAGTTACCTATAAGGGAACACCCATAAGACTAGCAGCTGATTTCTCAAAAGAAACTATGCAGGACAGAAGGGTTTGGCACAAAATAATCGACATGATGAAGGCCCAAGATCTACAACTAAGAATATTTTATCCAGTGCTGGAGCCAGCCGGCTAAGATCGAACAGTTCCCGAGAGGGGGAGTGAGGACTGAGGAAAAAAAAAGAGAGAGAGAGACAGAAGATAGAGTCGGGAGGGCTAACAGTGAATACTGCGCCCCGAGTTTATTTAGCACAGCATATATATACCCTTGGAAGAGCACGAGAAGCAACACCCACACATATGCAAATGATTGCTGACCTTTACATAAGTTCTCTCAAAATATCCTTGTTCCTGCTTTCCTCCTTTATTCCCTGGGGCAAGGAATGTCTCTTATTCCCTGGGGCAAGGAACATTCAACTCTTTCCATTAAGCCAAACTTCCTCCTTTAGTAACAAGCTATCCATTAAGCCAGTCTTCCTCCTTCAGTAAGCAGCCCACCTGCTCTGCAAACTTCTAGCTTGCAGGCAACTCCAACCCTGTCTGCAGGAATGGCTCCCAACAATCCAGCAAAACTATCATTTAGAGTTGAAGGACAGATAAAGAGCTTCCTAGACAAAAAATAAGCTAAAGGAATTTATCACCACCAAGCCAGTATTACAAGAAATGTTGGAGGAACATCTTTAAGAAGAAAAAACATGTATCAAAAACAGGAATAAAGAATGGTAATAACTACATTCCTGTCAATAAGTACCTGAAATAGAAAAGAATTAAGTGCACCAAACAAAAGATAAACTGGCTGAAAGGATAAGAAAACAAGACCCCTACATACACTGCCTACAAGAGACTTACTTCAGATTAAAAGACACACACAGACTAAAAGTAAGGGGATAGAAAAAAAGATTGTTTTGATGGACTTGGAAGGTACTTAAGTCAGAGAGAGAAAGATAAACACTATATGATTTCACTTATATGCAGAATCTAAGGAATAAAAAGAACAAACTAACCAAAACCAGAGTCACAAATATAGTGGACAAGTTGATGACAGACAGAGGGGAGGAGGGTTTGAGGGGCTGGGAGAATGAGGTGAAAGGTTAAAGAAGTACAAATTAGTAGCTGATGGATGCTCATGGGGATGGAGAGCATAACATAGAGAATGCAGTGAGCATTAATACATTGGCTAGGTGGAGGTTCGAGGAGGGAGGGAGAAATTAGGGGGATCGTATGAACTGTATAGATATCTAACCAATAATTGTATACTTGAAACTAGTTAAAATAAATAATTTTTTTTTAAAGTGTAGCTATTGGGAAAATAAATTATACAATTAGGAGACAGGTTATTTTTAAAGGAACTTAAACTATATTACTATTTTTACCTCTTTAGTATTGTTTTTGTGCATATCACTTCTGAATAAGAATGTAAATTTTGATAATTTCATGGAATATTAAAAAATCACATAATGGAGATTAAGAATACATTTTATTTTGTTTTCTAGAATGGTTAGTTGACACCTGAAATAGAAAATTCATCACACTCATTCTCTCCTGGTGTAAATAAATAAAAAATTATAGTACTGGGGATTTTAGCCAATAATAGTCCACAACTTTAGTATGTTTCATTATTAATGCTTAACTATATATATATATATATATATATATATATATATATATATATACACATATGTATACTTAAGCATTATATATGTGTGTGTATAACTACATACATATATACACATATAATTATATATATGTATATATAGCACACATGTGTGTGTATATATATATATATATATATATATATATATAGTTAAGCATATATACACATCAAAAAAGTTCTGTATTACATATGCATTAGATATGGGAGATTAACTCTCTCTGAACTGGGATGGTGTTGTGGAAGGATAATTCATCAATTAGAAATTCAGCTTCCCAGGTTCTGGTTCAAGTGCATTTGACTTCAAAGTATCATATTGGTTCTGCTGCTGACTCTCTTGTGACTTTGGGTAAATTGCTTCATATTTTGGAGATCTAATTTCTGGTAATTGTGGGTTGAATTTTGTCTCCCCCCACCACTCAAAAATAAAAAAGATGTATTGAAACCCTAACCCTCCCCCCAGAATGTGACCTTATTTGGAAATAGGTCCTTAGCGAATGTGATTAGTTTAGATGAGGTCATACTGGAGGAGATTGGGAACCTGATCCAGAATGACGGGTGTCATTTTAATAAGTCATTCAAGACAGAGTCACATAGGAAGAACACCCTGTGACAACGAAGGCAGAGACTGGACTTCTATAATTTCAAGCCAATGAATGCTAAAGATTACCTGAAAATCCCTAAAAGTTAGGAAGAGGCAAGGAAAGGTTCCCCTAGCAGTGGTTCCCAACCTTTTTGGCACCAGGGACCAGTGCTCCTATAAGAATCTAATGCCTGATGATCTGAGGTGGCGATGCTAGCACTGGAGAGCAACTGCAAATACAGATGAAGCTTTGCTCATTTGCCTACTCCTCACCTCCTGCTGTGTGGTGCGGTTCTTAACAGTCCACAGCTGGCCTGTGGCCTGGGATTGTGCACCTCTGCCCTACAGGTTTCAGAAGGAGCAGGACCCTGCCACACCTTGATTGGAAACTTCCAGCCTGCAGAACTGTCAGAAAATAAATTCCTGTTATTGTGAGCCACCCAATTTGTAATACATTTGTTATGGCAGCCCTAGGAAACTAAAACACAATCTTTAAATTAAGAGGGCTGGAGTCTGAAAGCTTCATTCCTAAATATATTTTTATTATTAAAAGTCAGGTGTCAACACACTTTCTATAAAAGGCCAGTTAATAAATAATTTAAACCTTGCAGGTAATGCAACCCATAAGAAATATTCAACTCTGCTAATAGAAAGCTGTCACAGATGATATGTAAATAAATGAGTATGGCTGTGTTCCAATAAAACTTTATTTGTGTACACTGAAGTTTGAATTTTAAATAATTTTCCTATGTCACAAAATATTATTCTTTAAAAAAAAAAATCCCCACCATTAAAAAATATGTAAACCATTCTTAGCTCCTGGGCCACACCAAAACAGATGGAGTTGGATCTGGTCTGCAGGCTGCAGTCTGCCGAACCCTGTTCTAAGTTGTAGATATAAGTATGACTGACCTGGTAGACAACAGGACAGAAAAGCAATATGCAGCCTTTTACCCAAGACACATGAGCTAAGCAGTCCTACTTTTCTGCAGATAATTGTATTCATGGAGCTATATCTCTCTATAATAAAAATATTTTTATAAAACCACTGAAGAATCACATTTTAAAATGCATAATAGAGTAGTAGTATTTTTTTTAATGCCATTGTAGTATTTTTTTTTAATGCCATTGTATTATTTTATCTCTTTACTTAACTGGTCAAAGTTAGTTTAATAGTAGACCAAATATTAATAATAAAAACTATCACCATTTATTGAGCACTTACAGAGTGCCAAGCACTCTACTAAATGCTTTATACAATTATTTCATTAATCCTACAGTAACCCTGTAAATTACACAGTAAATTACATAGTCCTATATCGTGTTTATAGATGAGGCTTAGAAAGATTAAGTAACATGCCTCAGGCTACACAGCTAGTACCTAACCAAGCCAGGAATAAATCAGATGATTCTGACCCAAGGTTCATAATTATGCCACTTTATATACTATTGTTAATTTCTTGCTATGGTTAATTTCAAATGTTTCATTTCCAAATAAATATTATAGTTTATTTTAATAAATTATAATTTTTATTAATTAGTGTCAAAATCTACAATTTTATTAATAGTAACCAATTTAAATCAAATATATAATTCACAATAACAACAAAGAATAGAAGAAAAATGTACTTTATTTTGCTCATTAAATTAGATCAAATATAATATTTGATTTATCTCAGATACTAGCATTACATGAGCAAATGACCCAGCCTTAATCTGAAACTACTTAGTTCTGCAGAAAACATAGATGTATAACTATGTTTAACTATGTTAAAACAATGTATAACTAGATACTGTTTTATAATATACTCTTTTCTTACCACCCATATGAAAGAGGTGGGAGAAAACTAACAAACTAACCTGTTGATAGTGCACGTGATTATATTCCTCATTCAAGTGTATTGACAGATGGCAGAAAAGAGAAGAAAGGATAGAGATGCCAGGGAGATGGAGGATGCTGTAATCAAATACAAAACCATCTGGATGCTGTCCCTTTGTGACCTAGTGTTTGTGTTTAAGTTAAACCTTTTGTATCATCACCTGACAGATCACAGGCTGAATTTATAACTCGAAGCATTCTGTCGGCAAGCACATAGCAGCAAAGTATTCTTTGAGAAAATTATACATTTCATCTAGAGAAAGGTTAAGTCAATGAAATTATTAAAATGGTAGAACAGGATTTGAAGGCTTAACCTCCAAGGATGCCATCATGCCTGGCATACAGAGAGCATACAATATTCCCATTATAAAATGTCCACAGAGTAGAAATCCAGCAATCTGCTTTGTGTTACTTTCTAATAAACGTCAGTGAGGGAAGTGTTTATAACTTGAAATTTGGGCAGGGAGGGGGGATTCAGTAGCTTGCTACATGGAAATACATTCCCTTTGTCGATTCCAAGAAAATGTCAAATCAGTACAACAGCTCCAAGACTCTTGGTCTTCACTTCTGCATTGATTAAGCTGCATGTGCTATGTTTTTGGCATAACGAGCTGCATTCATGGTGGGTTGACATCCAATGGCTCAATAAAATAGCAGGCCCCACAGATTTCAGTGAATGCAATATTCACAGCTACTCTGCAGTTGAACAAATTAAGACAGAATAAACAACTTGATTCAAAACAAGTTAGAAATAGAAGTCGGCAATAAAATTCAAGACCAGCTTCAGTTCTACTTACCTTCTCCAGTGATGGCTGGACTACAGAGCTTAATTTTGATTCCATTGTGTCAATGGTGGCTATCTAGAGTCAGTTCTCACTTCCAAAGCTACAGTAGAATTATGGAACTCTCACTACATCTTATTGGAAACTAGCTTTTGCCATTTAATTTGCCTCAAATGACACTTATTAAGGACTTTACTAGACCTAGAGGTAAAAAGGCCAACTAAAGATAGACCCCACCCATGAAAATCTGAGATCTAATGACGGGGTGAGGGGACCCTCAAAGCAGATAATTTCAATTAAATAAAGCTAAAGGATAAGATAAAGGTACTGAGTAAATAGGAAGCTGGAGGAGGGGTACTAAGTCCAAACTGGGAGTACAAAGAGGCTTCTAGGAGGGGATGATGCCTAAAATGCATCCTGAAAAGTAATGAGGATTTAGCCAATTGAAGAAAGGAAGAAAGGGCATCTCAGTCTGTGGAAACTTCATTGGCAAAACCAAGAGGCAGGAAAGATCACGGAATATTCCCGAGAACATGCTCCCAGGAGAGAGAAACTACTAACCTGAAATCTCCAATTCATGGCCTTCCTAAACAGAAAAAAATTGTCTGAACAATATTATTAAAAGCTTTAAATTCACAATATAAATTGTAACTTGGAAACCTGTTATAACTATATGATGCCTATATCTGGATGGAGAATTTATTCTTAGAACTTTTATATAAATTTATTTTTTGGAAAACCAAAATGCTTTGTCTTATGGTTGGTGATATGGATCATTCCTGGTCTCTGGTCAGTGCCCTATTTGATTGAAAGCTTGTTGTGACTCCAGGTAAGAACAAATAGAAACTCAATGGCCTCTCAAGTATAATTCCTGAAAATTATTTACTGAATAACCACACACAAAGCATTTCTTATCAGGGCTTCTAGGCAGTACTTTGCACTTCTATCTCCCAGGCACTTTGTAAAAGGAAAGAATAACAATGGTCAGGAAACAAAGAATGGTGTCCTCTCTGCCCCAAGGTCACCACTGGGTGCCATGTTGTGGAATTTGGCAGAGAGCAACCTCCAAATTTGAAAGGAACAACTTGCATTATTAAAATATATTCAGACCCACCTAGGTTTCAGCCTTGAGAGAAGACATTCTAGATGGGAAAAGGTAGTTGTCCAAGAACCTCCAACTTCATCCCCATTAAGATTTTGTTCCCCTAGTTTCCATGCATTGATGGAAACTACCACTATCCCTTGATGCTACCTCTACGACTTGGGCACTAGAACAGTACACAGTACTTTAGATTCTCCAAATGCATCAGGATGAAGTTTCCAAAAACTTGTATAAAAGAACAACACTGGAAGGACAATCTCTAGTTAAGCTAACAAGGTACTGGCTTCTCACCATCCAAAATTCAATTTGTAGGATAAACACTAACTCCAAAAGGCAATACAACTTCATTAGCACCCTACACTCATTCCTTTCTCCTGTTCTGTCCTGCTCAATGAGATGCAGTAACTTTCTCTTCTACCGGGTCAGGCACCTGGTCACCAACACCCTTCCTGGAGAAGATCAAGAAAATATTTTCAAACTGCATTAGAGTGTAGTGGTTAAAGAGGCCCTGAGTCAGACTGCCTGGGTCTAATGACTAACGTCATTACTTACCAGCTGTGTGACATTAAGTAAATTACTTAGCCTCTTTCTGTTTCCTCATCTGTAGAATGGGAATAATATAGTACTTAAAATTAAATAAGAAAATGCATATGCTATATTTAGCAAACTTAGTATTTGATTAATAATTATTTGTGGTTGTGTTTCCTATCTAGGACTCTAAATTTTGGAAGCCATATTTTTGTATAAAAGACATGACTTTCCACCGAACTCTGGTAATTGGAATACATGATGTCACTCTTCAAATGTGCACCTTCCACATAGCTAGAGGAGGTGGCACGATCTCCGCTCCTCAGAGAATCGTTTCTTAAGTTGGTCCCACTCTTGCTATTCTATTATTGAGATGTTTTTTCTTGAAAATTATTTCCTTCACAACTTGTAATTACATATTTACACTTTTTTTTTCTGTCTCAACCACTAGACTGTAAGATACACAAAGACTGTATAAGATCATCTAGGTTTTACTTATCAATAAAATAAACAAACTAGGGCTTAGAATATCACTAGGATTTAGAACAGTGTTTTTTTAAAAATTAATGTACATTAATTTATCAAAAGTATATACAAAGTGGCAGAAATTTTGTTTCCTAATATGGACAATGGCATTAGGAGAAGGACAAATTCCACTGGACTACATGTTGGGCCAGAAATTTGTATGGAGGCTTGATAACAAAAAGTTTTGTACACAGAAGAAACACAAAAACTGGAAAAAATTCACATATAAGGGGAAAATCAACATAGAGTCTTAGCAAGAACCAAAAATCAGAATCATTGTTAAACTTTCTCTCACTCTGATAACTTGGTCCTTCACAGAAGGAAGAAATGGGGACAGGGTCATGTGGAAGTCTCTGAAACTTAGAGGAGCATGGGGACACAGTGCTTTACCCTCCCCCCAGCGATTACATTGTTAATTATAAGGGACTTTTCTTTGCTATTTAGTGGTATGGCTATTCTACAATAAAGGAAGGAAGAAAGGAAGGAAGGAAGTGAGGAAGGGAGGGAGGTAGAGAGGAAGGGAGGGAGAAAAGGGAAAACAATAAATATATTTCTAGCTATAAGAGAATAAAATAAAAATTGGGGATCCTTTATTTTTCTGGAGAAAATTGTCTTTTACACTCAGTATGGGGCAGAATACAAAAAACTAAGAGTAGTAATGAATTCTTGACATTATTGTTTTAGCATTCCAGAATGTACTTTCACCTGAGTCTTCCTTTCCTGGGCCACATATTTCTTTACATAGAAAATGACATGCTCTAGGACACTGGATAAGGAAAACTAGTCACCTAAGTGTCATTAGTTATAACACTTTTTTTTTTACGTTGCTGTTTTCACAGTAGTTTTGTCCAGGATGAACTAAATAATATCTTATCTAGGTAAAAATAGCAGATATTAATACCTAAGTCCTGTACCAGACATTTATCATTTTGTAGTTATTCAGCACTTGACTCTCTCCACACATACACAAAAGCACATCAGTCTTCTCTTGGGGATAATACAAGTGAGTAGTGTTAGTAGGATAACACAAAGTGCCACCTCTTACTGACATTTCCCACTTCAGAACGGGCAAGACTGCTTCTTCTTTCACTCGCTCCCTGGTACACCTGGAAGCCAGGCAATCAAACATCACTCCTGGGCCTGAGTGATGCAGAGGAAGAAGACACACAGTCAGAGGTCAAATCCATTACAGTGGCACATGGGGTCCCAAGAACCTGGCAGCTTCTGAGGTGAAATCTTGATTAACTAAGATCCTGATGCCAGAGATGTCCTAGCTCTTGTTTCTTTCTTAGATTGCTACAGTGCCCAATATCCTGCCAGTGAATTTCTCCTTTGGATTAGATTTTTAGGGTTGGTCCCCATTGCAGGCAACCAAGAACTCAGGCCATGGCAGCTATGTCCAGCTATATTGGTTATACTTTGTAAAAGAGAACCAGCAGGAGAAGATTGTGGGGGCTGAAATCCATCCTGTACTCTACTTGCCAAGATGATGAGCTGTATTCCACTGGAGGAAGGGGTAGCATTCTCTAATTTCCAGAGACATTTTATAGGTGGGCAGTGGCACTGCCCCTGACTGATGTATCCCCTTTTTCAGTGGTAAAATAGAGGCCTAGAGATTAAGTCATTGACATGTAAATGACGATTAGTTATGTAGTGATATTGCATTGGGCTAGTCTGCTGCCTTTCTACCCATACACTGAACCACCTGTTTATTCCTGCAAGGAAAATGTGAAAGCAGAAAGCACATTCTTGCAACAGTTCATCCTTCTATGATAGGGTCTATGACAGTCTTAGGTAGCTGTAATTCACCTAAAATTATTACAAGGATTGAAATTTTAAAAGATATTTACAAATATCCAACATTCTGTGCTATTCTACAGTTTTTAAGTTAACCCTTTATAGTCATCATCGGTGGCAGAAAAACTCAAAAAGCTCAAGAACTTTCCAAATATCTTTAACTTGCTACAAGCTAGATTTTCCCAATTTTATAGAGATCAAGAAAGGGGAGAGATCTCAAATTATGCTGGCTAAAGGTCTATTCTAATCTCTTTAATTTTCCCATGACTGTTTTACATTTCTCACATGTCTTTCTTTCCCAATTTAGACCACAAATTTATTTGGCAGGTCTGTGGGCTAGAAGTTATTCCATGCCTAGTATGTGAATGGCATTAGTTAAAAATGAAATCAGAGCATCACCATTCCTTTCATTAGGAATCTAACAGTTATATTTCCTTTTGCTATATTAAGTCCTCTCGTGCTCCTTTTATGTAACTTTAAGACACTGATCAAAATCTTTTGTTCCTACTTCCCCTTCCCATAAAAGGAAATTAGATTTGTTTTCAGGCTTTAATCCTACTAAAATAAAGTGAATCAGCTCTATTTTCATTACTGTTCAGTCGTTCCATCAATCACTGAAGGGAATCACTAAAAGCAATCAGCGAACAAGGTCAACAGCGCTCAGTGGAGGGCCAACATAATGGAACTTCAGATCAAAATGAAGACTGGAAAAAGGATGACAGTGCTTCATACCCCTAAGAGGCCCAGTATGACTTCCAAGTCGCCTCTGAATGGGAAGGGAGAAGAAAAGCGAGAGAAGAAAATCATCTTTATTGCATATCAAGTCTCCTGATACCGAGCTTGTTAATGTACCAACAAGTGATAAGTTTCATTGGGGGATTAGGGTCACCGTTTCTCCATACAGTGACTTAGGTTTTTGACTTTGAGATGAAGAGCCTAAATTTTCATAGGCCCTGTTATTCTCTGGCAGTGTGTTGTCATGTCCAATAAAGAACTGCAGAATCTCTCACATAGTTGGGGTTAACTGGTTGTAACCTACAAAAAACAACTTTGATTTACTTAAGCAAAAAGGAATTTTGGTGGATAGAAGTGAGTCATGAGACTCAAAGACAAGGCCAGAGTGCCAGGCCTGAAAAAGACAGAATCCAAGATGCTGAGGTAGAAAGGGGGTGTCAGAAGCAGGAACTATTCAGTGGTCAGGACTGAATGAATTCTGAGTTTTCTCATCTTTGTCTCTGCCTAAGGTATAAAGTCCCAGGAAAAAAAGTATATTTGGTCTAGAATTGGCTATATGGCTATTCCCTTCTGGTTAGGGCTGGACAGAGAACCTTGATTTTTTTGTCTTATGACTGCAGAAAAATGAAGGTGTGGTGGTGAGGCAGGGGAGCTGGAGTGAGGAGGTGGTGGTGCCGATAACCAACAAAGAAATCTGGGTGCTGCTATGGACATAAGAAGCAATGTGTCCTGGATGGTCGAGATGAAGCCAATGTCCACTACAGTGTTAAAACAAATTGTTTTTGCCCTAATGGCCAAGAGTTATCTATACAACTTGCATTAACACACATAGAGCACAGGTAGATTTTTCATGTTAGCTAACAGTCTAGTTTCAGTAAATAACTTATGCATGGTAACTGCTAAATATATTTTTCTCTCTTTAATCCCCCCACCCCGGCACTTCCACCTCTGACTTATTGATGTTGCCATCTCCTTTTTAAAAGAACTGGATCTCTGAAGGCAGGGCGCCTCCCCTCTACCCCCTGCCCACATGCTGGTGGCACACACCCAGGGCCTGGTGCACCCGGGGTATGGTCCGTGGCTCCTTCTGGGGCACGTGAACCAAGGCCCTTCTGTGTGTAAAGTAGATGGGCTAACTATTATAGTATGGAGCCACCCCTAAATAAATATTTTTTGAATGAATTTTTTTCAACAATGTTATTGGTGCTCATCCTTTCCTTATGCCATTTATGTTTCCTAATATTTAACAAATGTTCCTTATTCAAGACTGATGAAATAGAACCCTTAAAAGTGAAGGTTAAATGTAGTGAAAAGAGTACTGGAATAGAATCTTTTCTAAAATACTTTTGCCCAATGTGACTTTGGGGACAGGTCACAACCACTTTGGGTTGATTTCTTCATTTATAAAATAAAGCGGCAGACAGAGATGCTCTTTAAGGATCTAACCATGGCCACAAATATATAGATGACAGAGATTCAGCTAACTTAGAAAAAAATTGTTTATAATTTTCACAGTATGAAGTGGCTCTACCCTGAATCTGGATAGAAAGCAAACGCTAACTTACTTGGTAGTATTTAGGAAAAATTGCCAATATTGTAGAAAATCTAGATCACTGTTATCAAACTTTAAAAGAAAGGCAGTGGAATCAGTTTTTCAAACGAAATCTTACATTGACTCTTAATGTCTAAAACAAATAAAGGTCAAAAAATTTGAAATGAAACGAAGAGCAATCTGTGGGCTCCCATCCCCACTCCGCCTCCCACAGGCTCCCTGGAACACCACTTGACATCACTCATCTAATTCCTGACTATCCCCAGACTTTTCTGTACCTAGTGGTAGTTCTAAAATGAGATTACCAATTTCATTCAGACAAAAAAAAAAAATTAAGAAAAAAAAAAACTTTCCATGAAAAAAGTATATATGCGCTTTCAATGGCATTTAAGATTTAGACAATTTGTTAGTCTATCAATGATTACCTTTAACTTGGAAAACCAAAATCTAACAGTAACTAATCCCCCATACTACTGACAACTAGTAATGTATAGTCTAAGACTATTATATCAGTGAAAATTCAGCTTCCAAAACATTTTTCTAGACTTAACAGCTAAATTGTAAAATATGAAAAAAACCCTCTAATATATAAATCAATAGCATTTAAAATTTTGCTTATAATTCTGACAAATTTAGAAAAACATCCTGTTTCAGAGAAAAGACACATATCTGCAAAGCTAAAGTAATTTAGCAAATGCCCTTTTTTAAAAATCACCAAAGAGGAAATTACTGAAAACATTAAATGACATAAAAACAAATTGTTATCTTTGTGCTTAATAATAGTAACTTTCTTAACCTTAGCAAAGAAAAGCAATCTCTCTTCTTATAAAATCAGTGTTCTGTCCATTCCTCTACTTGGAAATACCATTATAAAAGTCATTAAAAGACATCCTATTATCTTGGACCATAGGTTTCCAACCATAACATGCCAACCATGAAGCTTGAAGTATGAGAGTTGCAAGATTCAAACATCCTTATTAAAGTCATCTTTACTTATTTACTAACAATAATATAAAGGCACATAATTTTACTTTAAATAAGGAATTAATCTTGAAAATATAAACAAGATTTATGTGATCAATTTATTGAATAGTTACTGAACTTCAGTAATGTCATATTTTGATGAAAGCACCAAGTTACGAATATTTTTCTGTAATATATTTTCCATGCAGGGAACAATTTTTTAAACAGTACATTTTATAGTCACTGGTGATCCTACTGACCTCTCGGCAAGATATAAAATTTGAATTATCTAGGTACAACCAATTACGCGACATGGCTCATTACATAGATTTGTGCCTTATAACCAAAAAGAAAGGAAAAGTCACCTCTCATTGTTAAAAAAATACCTCTACTTCCTAGTCTATGCTGATTCTGCCAATCCTTCTGATCTCATCAATAGTTTCAAGGTTCACTTTATTGTAATACTTAAGACATACTAAATATAGCCTAGGGATGTGCAGATGCCCGTCCCCTCATTACTTACCATTTACAGGCAGGACAGCCCCACCTCCAACTGCCAATAACTTGAAGGCTTTCTCTGGCAGCTAGCATCTACTCTGCACACACATGGACCAGACCATAAGCTACTGGGAAATTACAATTTCCCTCAGATTAATCCTTGACCATTGACTAACTGGACACCCTGGCCTGCAGCCCCTTGGTTTAGATAATTGATGTATGTTGTATATGGCCTTGCAGATAGAATGAAGTAGAATTAAGGTCTAATTGCTTATAGCGGTAATTTACTTGATATGTACTCTATATTAGCTTCCCTGTATTTTTTGCCTCATTTTTCCTACTGCCCTATCACATCTGTAATAAACTACTATACTCAAATACTTATCTCTAGGTCTGCTTCTGAGGAAACCCAAACTAAGAGGAGGTATAAAGATACAATAGTGGGTTTAGCTTCAAAGAATTCATAATCTAAAATAAGGCCAATAATCAACAGAACAAAAACAATAACCAAGAAGAAAAACATACAATATTACATTGTAAATAAGTGTGCTGGTTCAGCTGAAGATAACAATCTGGAGGCTTAAAGATTCCATGCACCATCGAATGTTAGCTAATGGTCTTCCCTGTATCTCTATTATCTCCCCTGGGAAAAAGCTGCAAGACTATCTCTAATAGTCACCTTTCTCTGAAATGTCTTCCTACCGCGTTGTCGTTGCGATCACTGTTTTAATATTCCCTGAATAAGAGACCATAGCCAAAGGGTAGCAAAGAAAGTAGGATTATAAACTTAATTCCATGGAACAAAAGAGAAAATCAGAATGACAACATAGTGATTCTACTTGAGTTCCCACTATAGCTATTATTAAGTGAATTTTATCCTTACATTAACTTTTTGACAGCCTATCATTCCCCAAAGCAATATACAGAGGGCAAAACCAAATCAATATTCTGGCCATCAATCACAATTAGTTTCTGATACACAGTGAGGTGATTATCTGCAACACAACATTAATGGAAAACTCAAATATTATTGCAGCGCATTGTTTTAGAAGGTAACGTGTTGTGGAATGACTGAGTGAATGCCTGAGACTGAGTGATCAGAGAAGGCCTAACTGTGAAGATGAGCAGAGTAAGCATTCCAGGCAACTGGTCCAAAAAGCCCTGGCATGTTCAAGCAACTAAGTGTAGTTTAACCATTTTCTGCTTAGGTGATTTATCTTTGATTTACTCTTCAGAAATGATAAAATATGACATTATTGAAGATCTACTAAGTTTTGATAGAAGCCAGATAGTGCTGGGCTTCATAAAGTTTAGATTTGTGGCTTTAAGAAGCTCCTGATGGCATTTAAGGGGTGCCATGATCTAAATTTTAACAAAATCCGTTTTTTTTTTTTTTTCCGGAAAGATTGTAGGGTAGAAAAAGTAGATGTAGGGAGAACAGTTAGGTGACTTACATTACAGTAAATCCTAGTGAACGATGATAGTGGCTTAGACTCAGATACTAGTAAGTGGGAATGGACTCTGGATATATCAGTTAAAGTGTTTCTGGGTGGAAGTAACCAAATACCCACCTGTCTTGAATAAGGGAATCTGTATATTACAGATTACTGTATGTTATAGAATCTATATATTATAGGCTTATATTACAGAAAGCTAGCTGGAGCAGACCCAACAATGTCATCAAAGAATCATGTTCTCCCAGACTTCCTAACCACCTAAACCCTCAAACTTGAAATGGTTGTTAGATGACTACCACTAGCAATTGAGACTAGACACTCCCTTATTCATATCGAGGGCTCACTTTATGTGGCTATTTCAAGAGTCAGAATTCCTCTTTGCCAGATGTCCCTCATCCATTATTTCAATGACTTTTTTAAAGGCTGTCTATTCCTCATCCATTCATTTGTATGAAAGACAGAGTTATGACTGGTAAAAGACCAAGCAGAGCCCACCCTAAATTGGGAATGGAGTTGGCTTGCCTTGAGTCACATCACTTATGTGAAAGGATGGATAGCTGAGGGGAAAAATGAGTATTTGTTGGAAAGGAGGAAGGAGGGAATGGATTCTGAGTAGTCAAGCAGTGATATCAACTACATGGGATATGCTTTGGAGGTGGAATTGATAGGGCCTGCCAATGGAATGAATACTGGTAGAAGAGAGGGTTCAAGAACGGTTCTTACAGGGTTGGCTTCAGCAGTTTGAAGGTAAAGGTGTTTGCTAAGATGGGGAAGACTGGAGGAAAGTTCAGATTTAGGAAAGATAATCAAGGTTCTGTTTTCATCAAGTTGACTTTAATATACCTAATAAACACTGGATAGGTAATGGAGTTGTTAGTTAAATATAGGAGTATGAGGTTTTAGGGGGAGGCTAAGACTGAGAATAAAGAATGAAATACTACATATGGAGATTTTTTTTTTTAAGCAACTAAGACTGAATGAGAATAGAGAATGTATAGATAGAGCAAAAATTAGACCCATGCCAAGATTTTAGAGAGTACAAAAGGAGCCATTAAGGTAGTTAGAAAACTTGAGTGAAACTCCCCAGCATCATGTGTGAGCATACTGAGAGTAGCACAGATTATAGCTCTCTGCCAAAAGGGTGGAAGATGTTCCCTCTCTTAACTTGGTAAGTGTGGGACAGAAAGATTATGGATATATTAAAAAAAATACAGCGTAGATCGTGACATGCCATAAAAAAGTAGTATTAATACACTATACAATCTTTCAGAAGAGTTGGCTCATCAGTCCTCTAAACTAAACATTTAGTGAGAATAGGATGAAAGAATATGGCATCCAATGGCAACAATTCCAATCCAAGGTCTCATGAAAAATGCTGACCATTATTCAAAACTATTTTAAATGAAACTGATTACGGAAAATTACAAGGGAAAAAAGGCCTGGATTCAAGGCTATATCTGACACATTAGCTATGCAGCCTTGGACCCTTTCACTTCCTTATTTTCTCTGAGACTCAGTTTTTTATTTGATAAAATATTTATAATAGGTTCTTCCTACCTACTTCAGGGGATCATTATGAAGACCAAATGTTTAAGAAATCTATTAACTGTAAAATCCTATGATTTTCTTCAGCTGCCTATTCTCACCTTTTACCACTAATGTGCTTCATCATCCTGATGCCAAATACCAATTTTCGGGTACTCAATTCTTAACAACAAAAAAACCCAAATTTTTAAATTTCATTAAGAACAAAACACTGGATAACTAGGGATAACTCAATAAAGCCCCTGTCCAACTCTTAAGACGTTTCAAAATTTTACCTCACCCATTAAAACTCAAGTCAAATGTGGTGGCCACCCCTCTGAATACTGATCTGACACTGTCAAGATCTAAAGATGACCTTATAACCACTGACTAGAATATTGAGAAAATCGCCATCAAAAAAATTCTTCACATACATTAGCATGTCTGCCTATGTTTCACATATGATTACTTAAATATAAGGTCCTTTTATGCTTTCCAAAGTTCTCTCTTATTATTTCATCTGATCACCTAGCAGTTGTCAGGTAGGCAGGACAGATTTACGTTTGTCCTAGATGAAAACCTTTTATGTTCAAAATCATTTTGAGGGATATAACTTAAATTATACTTCAGATACCCAACTCCTATTTTGGTGTCACTACTACACAACGTCACATAAATTATACATTCTTAATTACTCAACAGTACCAATGATTCTACTTCTAAATGAGTAAGACATCCAAGTTTGAAAATATCCCTAATAAAAACTATACATTTAGCTCCATTCTAAGTCTTATCAGAAAAAAACTCTTTACCAACCAAATTAAATGTCCCATTCACAAAAGTAGATGTGGCCAACAGTACTAAATGAACGTTATGTAGTGCCTGAGAATACACACGTTAACAAAGAACCTTGAGGTGACTTCTCCAATTTTCACAGAGGACACCATTCTTAAAACTACAATCAAACTACTGTGGATTCTAAGTACTAATAATACTCTATCAACCATTAATATTTTTATTAGTGATTTAGAGATTAGCGATTTTAAATATTTTTAAAACATAGATTTTAAAGGATCACCTTAGAAATATCAATAAATATTGCCTAAGCTTTCAAAATACAGATGAGATTAAGGTTAAATAGAACTTATTATAAACACCTCATAAATAAGGCCAACATTTAATTGATGTGGTTTAAGAAAAGTATTGAGATCGAATGAATTCTAAATTCAAATAATTTAACCTCTCTAAGCCTCAGTTAACATTAAAAAAAATTCATAACAGGAAATTTTACTGTCACTATATAACAAAGTCCCAAAAAATCATGAATAGCATGAGAAAATTAATAATTAGAGGCAAAAGATCAATACTTCTGAAGCAAACCAAAATTAGACCAAAACATTTATTTTTTTGTTACAAAAGCAAAAATAAAGCCAAGCAGGTAATGAAATAAACATATTTTTTAAAGTGTCCCATCCTGGGTTCTCCTACAATTTAGTAAACAGTTCAAGTTTAGGTTGCTTCAACACTTCTTCTGGATGCTATGAGGTCTCCATCTTATAACCATGTTTCTCTAGTTCAGCTCTATAATAAAATAAAAAAAAAAAACAACATCACTAGATATTATGATAAATTAAAGAAACAGATAGTTTTTAGAAATAACACAATAAATAAGTCAACGAGTTAAGTCTAGACACCAATTTAAAATACTACCAATAGCTTTACTTTAGTCCCTAAAAAAAACCTATGTTAAGAAATTGAATGTGAATAAACATAATGCTAATGAAATTTTACTTTCCCATTAGTAAACTTATATTTCTTATTCTTTAATCTTCTGATAAATCAATTTGTGAAAGAAATGTGAAAAATTTACTGCTATCTTTCAAATACCATATAAATGTTGTTTTTAAGGATCAAGAACTATATGGTTAAGAAGATAAGACATTGGTATCAATCTTTTAGGAATTTCATAATCATCACAATAGGTACTACTGTTATTTATACATAAAGAATAAACAATGCTTTCCATAGTGACATATATCTACTGCTCCAAACAAGACAAAAATTATAAATTAAATCTATGGATGTGTGCAAATTATTCTGCATTAACTATTTGTAAGCAAAATGATTTTCATTTTAAACTTTTAAAAAATTTATATTGGAATAAATACACACTCTGAGAATGTCAACTACAACTGTTGATCTGCCTTTGTATAAAAAATTTGCACAAAAATTTAGCTCTGTAATTAATTTCAGCTATTTAAACTACCACTCCAAATATCACTAGCAACTTACCTGCCACATTTTATAAGAGTTCACAACAAAATTATTTGAGTCCAATCTATGATGAAATATTATACAAATGTAAAGTATAATTAAGGTATCCTACATCATTACATACAATAAGACAAAGACATTCGTTCTCAAAAATAACGGTTTAAACACCATCACACTATCCCGTATAAACACAAGGTAGGAATGATGTATGATACTGATGATTTATTTCCCCAAATTCCTTTGATTCCCTAAAATTTTTAGTTATTTATAATACAAATACTGACCTAAAGTCCATGAATAATATTAAAGCTAGAGATTATTCATATGAATCATCTTTGTCTTCTGCTCAGGTGTAGAGGGCAGTATGGGCTGATGGTAAAATTCTGCACCAGGCAGGAATCAAGAAATAAGCACAAGTTTCTGACTCTACCTCTTCCTTTGCTGAATTTAATTAAAATGCTTCCTCTGTCCCCAAATCCAGGAAATTAAAGATTATAATACCTGTCCTTCATAATTTTTCTACTTAAAATGGAATTTAAAAACTTTTTTAGTTTTCCGCTGCCTTTAACAAAATCAATGTAGTTATTCACTTTCTCTTATTTAACTACAATGACAAAAAACACCCCCAAAATTCAACTTTTGATTTATAAACAAGTACACCAGCTCAGTCTGAGTTTTTGCCTGTTTGACTTCCTGGCAAGAGGTAGTGACCAATTTCATTTATTTATGTTTACAAACACAAAAGAAAAAATGATGTTTCTCTATTAGCTAAATTCTTAGAGAACATGAAAATTTCTTTGCTAGAATTTAGGATATTAAGAAATAAAAAAGAAAATAAATCTATGCTACCAAATACAAAACAGAACAATATAAAAACACTAATACATGAGCCTGTTGAATGGAAAAATCCAGCAAAGAAATCCAGCACAACTGCAATGGTATCACAGGACACACATAGTGAATGTACACTATTTGAAACAAAAATAGCAGCACAAAAGTAAGATTAATAGCCACTGGTAGGTTTAGGAAGTCCTCTTTCTTTAATCAGGAACTATAGTGACTTCTGGAAGTTCTCAGGTAAAATGTGATGCAGGGTTAGGAAAATGTCATAATCCTATCTATTTCTACTGATATGTAAAGAAGCAAATATATCAGAAACAGCAAAAACAGAAACAGAAGCACTTGCAGTTACTTGGAGACACAAGTAGCCTTCTTCTTTCTACTTTTACTCGTTAAAGGTAATTACACTGAAAGAGAAACACGGAAAGTGGAAAGCTAGGTCCTTGCTGAATACATGAAGCAACGTAAGAAGTAGATCCAGAGTTGAAACCCATGGAATATAACAGACTCTAGAGTATGAACAGCCTCTCCGAAGTTAGATTAGGACCCAGCAATAGCAGAAAACAGTAAAACATGTTTTTGTTTTTGTTATTTTACCACAGTAAAGTCCTCAACACAGATTACAAGGATTAAGATAGGAAGAACATCTTTGCAGGAAACTTGTTAATCAAGACAATTTTTTTAAAAAGCAAGATTATTTGAGGGTGTGCTGTCCAATATTGTAATCACATGTAGCTATTTATTAAAATTAGTTCATTAAATGGAGTTCATTAGCCATGCCAGCCACATTTTTATGAGCTTAACAGCCACATGTAACTAGCGGTTTCTGTACTGGATAGTGCAGCTTACAGAACACTTCCATCACTACAGTAAATTCTATTTGATAACATTTGAAATATGTAAACAACCTTGTGAGAAAAGATACTCATGACCCAATAAAAAGAAATAATCTTATTCCCTAATGGAAATAACTAAGATTTTTACACTTACAGAAATTCACAAACCTAAAGGGAAAAAGCACAACAGAGAACATAAGAGCACTGTGGAAGTGTACTATAAAAACAAGCTACAAAGAACATAAGGATAATTCTCTATTTCTAAACCAGTAAAAAGACAAGATGCAGTAGTGACAAGAAATCCAATTATTAATATATTTACTATAAGTCCCTGATAAAATCATAGCATTCAATAATATCTTGATTTAATTTTTAATAGAAAAGTGCTATTTTCTGATTAATGAAAGACAAAAAAGACACTTTGGAGAAACTGAATTCATTTGAAATAGCAAAAGAAATCCTCATTTAGCCTCAACTTAAAAAAATTTCAAGAAGACAACAGAAAACACCGATATATGATTAAGAACACAGAACAGTGATCAACAAAGTTGAAAAGGCTGAAAATCAATATTCTAACAACATAATATGATCTTAATGAGGAAGAAAGGGGGGATGCATACAAAAAAAAAGTAGTAGGGTGTTCTCTGATGTAGCTCAGTTTTGAGAGAATTAAACCAAAAATAAATTCAAAAAGAAAGTGGTAAGAACTTATATACACAGAATTGATTTAATTCTAGAATGAACTGAGATCTATAAAAATAACAATTTTAAGAACTATATATGGATAAAGAAGAATAGGAATAGATAGATCCAATGCTTGGAATAGATGGTGTTATATTAACAGATTTTAGAGAAAAAGCAGGATTACTGTTCAACAGCTATTGTTCCGATCTTGTCCATGAAACTGCAAATAAAAAACGACATCATTAAGATAAAATTGAAAACTAAGGAAAGATAACTTCATACTGCATTAAAGTAGTTTTAAGTCTCAAGGCTCTGAATAATTACATCTCAGGGTACTAAAAGAACAAAAAGATATAGTCAAAAATCAAAGAGTCAACAATTTTGAGAAATCACAGAGAATTGTAAAAGTGTCATTCACAAAGAATAACAGTGAAAGATAAATTGTACTATTTCCAAAGAGGGGAAAAAGGAGATGGGTAAAATTGTTATTAGTATCCAGCAAAATACTAAAGTCTTTAGAATGTACAATTTCTGAGCCCATAAAAATACGTAGCATAGAACAAAAGCTTCTGTATTATAATTAAAAATAAATTTTAAAATTTTGTTATAAATTATCTCCCTTCCTTTTTGAACAAATGTCCTCGACTAGAAAATCAGACAATTGCAATAGAACTTCAATATATTGATTTGAGCAAAGTATGTGACAGTCTATCTAGATAACTGTGGTGAGGAACAGATATGCATGGGTGGAATCAAAATAAAATTAGGGAGGAATGAATTACCTCTGCAAAATATGGTGCTAGTATAACTGGATATGCACATGCAAAATAATAAAGCTAGACCTTATTTCACAACATATACAAAAGTCAATTCAAAATGGACTAGCAACCTAAATGTAAGAGGTGAAATTATAAAACTGTTAGAAGAAAACAGAGAGATCAATTTTTATAACCTTAAATTCAGCAATGAATTCTTTAAAAATAGATAAAAAATTGGGCTTCGCAAGAATTAAAATCTTTTGTGCAAAGAATGCTATGAAGAGAGTGAAAACAGAATGGGAGAAAATATTTATAAATATGTCTGATAAGGGCCCAGTGCCTATAATATATAAAGAACTTTTACAACACAACAACAAAGACAAACAACCAAACTTAAAAATGGGCAAAGGACTTGAATAACTATTTCTCCAAAAAAAGATACAGAAATGGTCTGTATCAGTTAGAAAAAAAAAAGTCAGAAATAAAGAATACAATAACTGAAATGAAGCATTAAAGGGAATCTACAGATTAGATGAAATAGAGGATCGAATCAGCAATTTAGAATGTAGCAGAAAACACCCAATCAGAACAGCAAAAAGAAAAAAGAATAAAAAAAATGACAATTTAAGGGGCTTCTGGGACAACATCAAATGTAACAACTTTTGCATCATAGGGGTACCAGAGAAGACAGAAAGCAAGAAATTGAAAACCTATTTGAAGAAATAATGACAGAAAACTTCCCTAACCTGGTGAAGGAAATAGACATACAATAACAGAAAGCTTAGAGTACCAAACAAGATGAACCCAAAGAGGCCCACACCAAGACACATCCTAATTAAAGGTTAAAAACAAAGACAGAATCTTAAAAGCAGTAAGAGAAAAGCAATTAATTACCTATAACAGAGCTCCCATAAGACTGTCAGCTGATTTCTAAACAGCAATTTTGGAGGCCAGAAGTGCTTGGCACAAAATTTCAGAGCGAAGACCTATAGCCAAAATTACTCTACTCAGCAAAGCTATCATTTAGAATCAAAGGAGAAATAAAGAGCTGCCCAGACAAAAACAAAAGCAAAAGAGTTCATCAACACCAAACTAGAATTATAAAAAATGGTAGATGGATTTAAGAAGAAAAAAAAGATTAAAAATATGAATAATACAATGGCAATAACTACATATCTATGAACGATTACTTTAAATGTAAATGGATTAAATGCTCCAATCAAAAGATGGGGTGGCTAAATGGATAAGAAAACAAAACCCTTACATATACTGCCTACAAGAAACTCATTTCAGATTAAAAGACACACAGACTAAAAGTTAAAGGAACAGAAAAAGATATTTCATGAAAATGGAAACAAACAAATAAAAAGCTGAGAAAGCAATATATAAGACAAAACAGACTTTAAAACAAAAGCTATAACAAGAGACAAAGAAAGAGACCCAGTAATCCCACTTCTGGGTATTCATCTAAAGAAGCCCAAAACACTATTTCGAAGGGACATGTGAATCCATATGTTCACTGCAGCATTATTTACAACAACCAAGATATAGAGGCAACCTAGGTGTCCATTAATAAATAAAGAAGAGGTGGTACAAGTATACAATGGAATATCACTCAGCCACAAAAAAAAAAGTATAAAATCTTGCCATCTGCAACAACATGGATGGACCTACAGGGTATTATGATGAGCAGAGTAAGTCAGACAAAGAAAGACAAGTGCCATATGATTTCACTTACAAGTGGAATCTATGGAATAAAATAAACAAAGAAAACAGAAACAAACTAAAAGATAGAATACTATGATGGTTGCCAGAAGTAAGGGCTTGGGAGGATGAGTGAAAAAGAGAAGGAATTAAGTACAAATTGGTAGTTACAAAATAGGCATGGGGATATAAAGTATAGCATAAGGAATATAATCAGTAATATTGTAATACCTATGTATGGTGTCAGGTGGGTGCTAGATTTATTGGGGGAATTACTTTGTAAATTGTATAAATGTCTAATCGTTATGTTGTATACCTGGAACTGATATGATATTACATGCAAACTATAATTGAAAATTTAATTAAAGAAAAAAGAGCAATGAAATTACAAATGCTCTTTATTATCCTCAAATTGCTTATCTTTTCTACATTTTTAATGATGAACATTTATTTTTTATGTAATAAAATGATTAAAACAATCTGAAAAAAAGGGATCATTAGTCATTAGGGAAAAGAAAATCAAAACCACAATGAAATACCAGTTCACACCCACTAGGATGGTTATGATAAAAAATGAAAATTAACAAGTTTTGGTAAGAATGTGAAGAGATTAGAACCTTCACACATTGCTGATAATGTAAAATTGTTCAGCTGCTGTGAAAAAGTTTGGCAGTTCCTCAAAACAGTTAAATAGAGTTAGGGTATGACCCAGCAATTCCACTCATCAGATTATATATCCAAAATTTAAAAACAGGTTTTAAAACAAAAACTGTACATGAATGTTCATAGCAGCACTGTTCACAACAGCCATAATCTGAAAACAACCTAAATGTCCCCCAACTAATTAAGAAGATAAACTGGCATATCCATACAATGAAATATCATTCAGCCATAAAAAGGAATGAAGTACTGAAACATGCTACAACATGGATGAAACATGAAAACATTATGCTAAGTGAAAGAAGCTTAGACACACAAGATCAGTTATTGTATGAAATATCTAGAACAAGCATATCAAAAGAGACAGAAAGCAGGTTAGCGGTTGCCAGGTGCTGGGGGGAAAGAGAAATGTACAGTGACTGCTTAAGGGGTATAGTGTTCCTTCTGGGGTACTAAAATGTGTTTGAATTCAATAGAAATGATCGTTAAACGACATGATATACAAAGTGCTACTAAATGGTACATTAAATGGTTAATTTTATATTATATAAATTTTACTCCGCTCAATCATTGTTTTAGGTAGATTTGTACATGAACATGAAAAAGTATACTCCCCATCACCCCAATCTCCATTCCAGGTTGAGAATCACCAATTTATTAGATCCTAGCACTCTGATTTTAATTTCTGCTGTGATTCAATATCGGCAGAACATTAACACTGACAGAATTAAATCCACAAGGATAAAAAATAGCAAATATCTATCTACTTAACTCCTTTTGTAAAGAGCATAAAAAGAACAAAAGTTCTACGCAATTCCATCAAATTCATGTTTAGCAACACAGGAGAGGAAGGCAGAATGTCTTACTTTTTATAATCCAAAAACATATTTCAAAGATTAATCATCTTTTAAGAGCTCAGTTATCATATGTAAATTACATATTCCATGCTTATAATTAATGCTAAGTTATATAAAAACCTGGCTTAAAGCTTACCGTAACTGATTGGAGAAGTCATCCTCTACATTGTCATCATCCCAATTATCCTCCCAGACATGTGCATCTTCATCTTCATCTAAACCAGCCCAGTCTACAAATGGAAACAGATGCTGTCTAAATATTTCTCATATATTATTTCCATAAACACAAAAACTTCAGAAAGTTTGCCACTGAAGGCTCTCACAATTCAAAATACTGTATCTATGAGAAATGGTAATCTTTCTCTTTAAATCTCAATTTATGTTGTCTTGTTCCCTCAATTCATGAATTTGCAGATAATCTAAAACAGAAGTTAATATAAAAAATTCTATTTGCCATGAAAATTTATTATAATTTCAGGATATTTATTTTCCTAGTTATAACATCTATTTCACAATCTTTAAAAACAAAACAGCACTAACAATACTAAGGCAAGTAGAGAAACAGGAAGATACTGGCCTGAAATTCAAAACTGTAATACATAAAAAAAGGTAAGTCATATACAGATAATAAAAAGTAGGCCAAATGTTTTCTTAAACATGAGTGCAAAATTGTTTTATAGTATATGTCTTTATTCTTTAAGACATGCATGCTAAAATATTTAAGTCAAGTGTAACTTTGTTGACAGTTTACTTACAAATGATTCTCATATATATTTACTAGATATATAACATTTTTATCATATGTATGATATAAATAAATGTGACAAAATATTATCTGATGAATTTAGGTATCTGTATTTGCCACCCTCTTTGAAGTATACAATTGACATTTACCATTATATTAGTTTCAGGTGTACAACACAATGATTTGATATTTGTATATATTGCAAAATGATCACCACAATAAGTTAACATCATCACCATACATAGTCACAATCCAGTTAACATCATCGCCATACAGACACAAAAAAATCATTCTCCTCTTCTCCCATTGCCCATTTGCTCTCTTTTTAATAATTTTTTACAGTGTTTAAAGTTTGAATATTAAAATGTGCGAAAACTGGAAACCTTCCCTATGCCCTTCTCCTCCATACCCTCAAAGATTATGTCCCCTTTTTGTGTATATCTCGATCACAACTTATATAGTGTACAATCACAATTATGTTTATATATCTATGTCCATTACTAGTGTCGGAGTTCCTTAAGAAAAATTATTTTATCTTTGTAAAGATAAATTCAAACAGTACCTAGCATATGTACAACAAATGGCTGTGAAACATGCAACAGAACTTTAAGTCAGATGTATTTTGTTTAATCCTCTCGCCTTCAAAGACAGTAATTATGAGCTACACACTCTTAAGTGTCCTAGCCATTAGCTTTATCTTAGTAGTTATCCATTAGAAACATGGCTAAGAACATTTCAACCTAAAAATAAAAATAACAAAAGGTACAATTTAGGCTTTTCTTCTTATAACACATGTATAGATTTAAAGCTTTTCAGCAATGGTTTATAATAGGGGTATTCTACTTGTTACATGTATCAACAAAATTTTTTAATGTGATGCATATCTTCGTCATGATTTAAAAAGAAAGTACCCCCATTTACCTGGTCCCCCACACCAGAAATTTGGGAGGTATCTTAGCCACTCTTTCTCTAACTATCAGAATCATTTATGATGTCCTTTCTATTTTGACTCAACTATCTCAAGAGTTAGTCTCTCCTTCCCTATTCTTACAGCCACTATGTTAATTTTTATCAGTGATTATTCCCTTCACAGACTATTACTGTGGTCCTCTTTTGACCCCTTCTCCCCAACCTTACAGAGTATATATACCCATCCTCCACTGATGGCTAAAATGACCACCGCCATTCCTGTCAGTTACTATTCAAAACTTTCAGGTAGGAACCAAAGTTTATTAAATTTGCAACTCTAATGCCTACAGCTGAATGCTGGGCACACAGCAGAAACTCAGTAAAATGTTGGGTAAATGGAACTACATTTCTTAAGTTCCCTCCCTCTGAGTGGTCAATTGCTAGTGATGGTTTCACTTGGTTTCAGTAAAGCCAAGAGTATATATTTCAAGATAGAAGAGATCAACAATATTATGTATTATGAATGAGTTATATAAAATTCATAACTGTATTTAAGAATGTTTTTGAGAACAGTGATCACTTCAATCAATGCTCCCCTAAGAAAGATCATGTGGGAAATTTCTTTAAAACCTCAGTGCCTGAAAAAATGAAAAAGTTTTTCTTAGGATATTTATTTCAGGTTGCTAAGAAGCTCAGTCAAATGTATACCTAACTTTAATTACTGTATAAGGCAGTGAATGTATATTCATTAATAAGAATTCTCAGTAAAAAAAATACTGATTGTTAACTGCATAAATTTTCTCGTAATATTATTACACTGCCTAGTAACATTATTCTCAAAGAAGGAACACTGCAATTACCTGAATTCAAATCCTCTACTATTCTTTGAGTTTCTTAATAACAGTAATAATAATATTGACTATTACAACTCAAAACTAAATTGATTGGGCTAGATCTATCCTTATTTTCTCCTTTCTTGTAGAAGTAAGTACCTTTAAGCTCAAACTGAAAAATTTATTGTTTGTGAAACTACTTTTTATAATGAGAATAGATTAAGAAGTTAAAGAAAAGGAAATTACATTCAAGATTTCTCTCAGTCTATGGAAGGGTGATCAGACAGCTACTGCAACCCAATTTTCTAATTAGATACATGTATTCCCAAAGCTAAAGATCAAATGAAAGAATAATATTTTTGCACTTCTATAGACTAAAAAAGTGATTAGTTAAGAGTTAATCATTAAGTATAGAAATAAAATAGTGCTTACTCATATTGCCATTGTAATCAATAATAAACTGTTTACTACATTATAATGTTAGATATAAACTTTCTTTGTTGTTCTTCTAAGAACAAAAATCTGTCAGAAAAAAAGTGAGTTCTCACAACACAAAAAATAAAGCAGACAGAGAGTGCAGTTTTCAGTATACAAGAGAGGAACATTAAGTAAAGGTGGTATGGGGTGCCGCCTAAGATCAAATTTTAAATTAAAATCACCAAAAATCAACTAAACAATTTAAATTTTAAAAACTGAATAAAACATTTCAAATCTCAAACTGATCTTTTATAAAAATTTAGATTCTTGGATATTGAACTTATAACGAAACGAAATCACTTTTATATCAAGTGAACAATAACTATATTATTTCTCCACATTCCTTCCAGTTGCTATAATCTAGAGCTCCATAGCTACCTAATAATGTTAACAGACAACTTAGAATTTTGTTTCTTATTTTGTTTTAATGACATTAAGACCTTCCAGTATAAAAAATTCATGTAACACTATTTCATTTAACTACAACATAGCAAGGTTCGGCTTTGGCTTTATACTTCAAGTTTTTATAAAATGGCTAATACTGAAGATTGTTTGAAATTACAGAATTTTGGAGACAAACACTTTAGAGATCACTGTACATTATAACCTTCTTTGAAAACTTCCACCATTACCATTATGAAAAAAAGAAAGTAAAGACTGTCTTACAATAAAATATTAACCTTTTCTACCATTATTTCATAGCCTTAACTCCTATACTTTAAACGTTTGAACTGAGCCTAGAAATAGGAACTGCCAAATTAAATATTTGTTTTACTGATATTTTAAGGTTTTATAAATATATCCAATAAAGTTTAATGTTCTAAAAAAAATCTGAATGTATAATATGTTCTTGAACAAAGGGCATGACACAACTCAAGTCACAACTGAATTGTTTTAAGGTTCTAAGGTACCAAGCCTCACACCAGCCTGAACCACTTCTAACTAATCAGCTTCCTAAACTGACTAGGTGATTTCCATTTGCACTGGTCCCTTAAAAAAAAAAAAAAAAAAAAAAAAAAAAAAAAAAAAAAAAAAAAAAAAAAAAAAAAAAAAAAAAAAAAAAAAAAAAAAAAAAAAAAAAAAAAAAAAAAAAAAAAAAAAAAAGATAACGTGTCAAAAGATTGAAGTTAGAAATATAAAATAACAGAAATATATATTTCATATGTCTCTACTAACCTTATAAGTCTACCCTTTACAGAAGAGTAAAAATATAGCCTCCCCCCCCCCGCGCCTGGAACTTTTAATGTCATTATGACTTGATTCAAAATGTTGATTTCATCACTAATACTTGATGTCATTCTAATGTCTTCAAGCTAGCTTTAATTCTCTTATTTAAAGAGTCAAAAAAAAAAATACTTGTTAATTTGTTTTCTAGGAGCGCCAACCCTTAATACTAAAAGGGCTAGAAAAAGTCAAAATAACATAATAAGGGATATACTAAAAGAGTGTCCTTTTTTTAAAATTTTAAGAGTGGTACAATTTTTAGTTTATCGAGATGAATTCTGAAGATCATTTAGCATAAGGACAAAACATCAATCCCTCCGTTTATAATCATCTCATGCTATTTTAATGAAAGGAAGGGAAAGAAAAAAGGTAGAAATAAAGTCTCAAGAAATGGCTTACAAAGGGAAAAAAACAGTATTGTGAGCAAAATTTTAGGTAGAATGACACACATAAAAAGATTCATGACACCAGCTCTATATTTCTTTGGCATCATTATACAGAACATCATAATTAAGACACATAATTAAGACAGTTTGTATTTTGTAAAAAAACAAAGACATAAAAGCTGGTTAAATTCTTCATTAATCATCACATAAATTTGAATACACTCTTTAACCTTAATGTTGTACTCTAGGAGTAAGATGCATGAAGTCTATATGCCATATCATTCTTCCAATCACCACAGATGAAGAACCCAAGACAATAATTAACCTTTTGAATTACAACTTGAGTATTTTAAGTTATTTAAGTTGTTTGTTCACACCAACAAACCAGAATCTATATTTTAGATAGAAACTTTAAAGATTTTATTACTTAGAAATATACTATATTATGTAAAAAGTTTAAATGATAGGGTATGATAGTCCCAACTATTATTTCCAACACATAAATCCATCATACTGTACATGTTACAATACATGTAAATTACAATATAGGTAAACTCTTAAGTGAACGTGTAACAAATAAGCTATGATTGTTAATCTCTGGGATTTGGCTGACATCTCTCACAACACATCTCTGAATTGTGGTTTAATTTTTGACTAAAACATAAATCAATAACCATGCAATTTTATTTAATCATTTTTAAAGCCTTAAACCCAAAAATGGCTTTTTTTAAAAAGACAAAATACTAAATTCAAACAAGGATACCAGATTCATGTCTAATGCCTTTCTTCAGTATGTGGATGCCTTTATAATGCCTACACTTCATCTTTAAAACTAAATGTATTGTCAAGATTGTGATTAATCGTTTAAATAACCACAGCTGTGTTTACTTCAGTGTGCAAACCTTCAGATGTGTACTGGTAAAAAAAAAAAAAATTACTATATTTTAAGAAGTCAGAATTGGAAATAACCAGTAACAGATGCCTAATATATAAGCTTCTAGCAATTCTAAATTTCTTAGGGCTTTACCCCCCACTTTGGCTTTGTTCACATTTGCCAGTGAGAATTACACTTGTGACTAGCTTTATATTTCAAAAATCTGAGCTACCAAAGATCCCACGTATTTCATCTAAGTATTACCTTGACATTTAAGTGTGAAAAAGGGTTTTCTCTCAAACAAGAACTGAAAACGTTAGTGAGGAACTTCAGAGCAAACAACCAAAAGCAAGTTATAAATGATACTGCTACCAGACTACTGGTGACCTTGTAGTTATTTGTGACCAAGAGTCTGAAACAAGAGGCTCCAAATAACTTACGAAACCAGTCATAATTTTTCTAACAACATAGGAATTTCAAACACAATTATGTTCATCCATTTAAAAATACACACACACACACACACACACATATGGCAGAATGGTTCCAGTACAAAGTCATGCTGAATTTGGTTCTCTTTGTTGATTAGTGCTTTCTCCATAATTCTAAGAAATTCCCAAAGCTCATCCTTCCAAGCCCTCATCTTAATTTCCTCATTCTACTTCTCCATACTACTGAGTCAAGTGTATTCGATTTGAACTCTACCATCCATCATCCATTAGACAGGCAGGTGCAAAATTACAACCCCTGATTTCTTATTTCACTACTCCATATCGAACTAATTGCCAAAGCTCCTCTGTTGTTCTTGCATCAGTCTCCACTTCTTTCCTAATGACAACCTATTTCAGGCCCTTAGTCCTCACCTAAACTATTTCAACAATTTGTTAATTAGCTTCCTTGACTCCTCTCTTTCTATTCCTTCCAAATGAATTCTGCTGGACTAATTTTCCTTAACTACCTCCTACCTAGAGGAAACTCACACATATCAAACAACCAATAAAAAAAATCCATGTCTCATCTACTTAAGGATAAAGTACAAACTGGTCATTTGGCTTAAAGCTTTCCATGATTAGGCCCCAAACTACCTGCATTTGTAACCATATTTCACAGCCAAACTATTCACAGATTTTCCACCTCCAAGCATCTATTCCTTCTCCTTTCCTTTGACAACCCCTTTCCTACACTTCTATCTTTTGAAAGTTCTGTTCAAATGTTGTCGTCTCACATTATACACAACTGAAAACAATTTCCCCTTTTCAACTTCTGTTGCACTTTACTATCAGTTGATTAATCCTTGCTGCCCCCAACCACCAGAAGCAGCAATTGGAAGGAAACCAAATAAAATCTTACCCAGAAGCCCAACAGATAAAGACAATCAAAAGCAAAGTTGCTCTGGTTTAATTAGGGGTGCAAGGGAAGGACTCAGAGCCCTACCTCCCAAGATAAGCATCTGCAAAATAGACTAAGTGCAGCCTGTACTTAACTGTGACTTTGAGAAGTTATTTAATTTTACTAAGTATAAACCATCATAAGGCTGCCTTGAGGATTAAATGAGACTATGTACCTAAAGCACTTAGTACTGATAAATGGCAGTCAATATTATTCTCTCTGTGCACCACTGAATGCCAGATTTATAGGAAGCACTCAGGAAATACATATTCAATGAGTAAATCATTTATTATGTGCTAATCAATGCAAGGGAACTTGAGGGAATTAAAAAGAGCAACATGTTCCAGAATAAAGACAATTCATGCCCCCTTCTGCCAAGCATTAAATACACAACAGAACACAAACCTGGAAGGAAAAAAAAAAAAAAGATATTTGGTGATTTTTAGTACCTCAGAAGAATATAACTATAGTTTTTGAAACTTATTTTCTCCTTGATGTTTTCACAGTTCATCACATCTTTCAATGAATGATGTTTAATAACCAAGTAATAATACTATTTAAGTCACAACCAAGCTTGTTGATTCCATAGAATCAGTAAAACAGCTAATCAAATAATTTTTACTATGTAGTACTTATTTCCCCCTTCCAAGCACCAGTATCTTGATTTGTGGGTTTTTTACTCCATTGTATTTCTTTATACCTCTTGTAACCTGTATGCATACTTAAACAATGTATGCTATTGTTTTATGTATTTTCATATTTTATATAAATAACCACACTATCTTTAAAAACTTTTGGAAAAGGATTTTGGCAATATTTTTTAATTTAAAAGTTTTTAATACTAGAAAATATATTATTAAATAACCTACAATCTCAACAAGCTTAATTAGGATAGACCTAGAATTACTTTACGCCAAACTCTATGCTATGCACTTTACATGTATCATTGTTATGGACTGATTACCTGTGTCCCCCAGACCCCAAAATCTTATGTTGAAGCCCTAACTCCCAATGTGATGGTATTTGAAGATGGAGATTTTAAAAGGTAATTAAGGTTATATGAGGTCATGAGGGTGGAGTCCTAGTGATGAAATTATTAGGCCATTATAGGAAAAAACTTCAGAGAGTTTGCTCCCTCTCCTCCACTCTGTAAGGATAAAGTGAGAAGACAATAGTCTACAAGCCAGGAAGAGGGCCCTCACCAAGAAATAAATGGGCTAACACCTTGATCTTGGACCTCCCAGGCTCCAGAATTGTGAGAAAATAAATTTCTGTTTGATAAGACACTAAGTATATGGTATTTTGTTATGGCATCAGACTAATACAACCATGTAATCCCTACATGACTCTAATTATTATGTATAAATTACATATGAAGAAACTGAGAATTAAGAAGGTAACAGTTCAAGGACAAAAAATAACCGTCAATTTCACTCAAATCAATCCAAATCAAATGATATGATTATATTTTTCATCCATCAGGTTTGCAATGATTAAAATGTTTCATATGGAATATAATCAAACTTATGAGGAAAAGGTGAACTGTAGATAGGACTGTTAATTAACTCCTCACAAAAGAAATTTGAAAATATATGTCAAATTTCAAAATGCATCTGGTCCTAATGAGGTGCCAGAACCAAAGCAGAGCCACAAGGGCATTCCTATGGATGTGTGGCTGGTGTGTCAGAGCGTGGACATGGTGAAGAAATCATCCAATACTGGAGTAAGAAGGGAAAAGTTCGGCACGGTACAGAATGTTGAAGCCCAAGAGGGATAAGCAGGATATCCATGGGTGGAGAGAGTAAAAAAGTCTGAATAGGGAGGAGAATGTCCAAAATAGACAATATACTTACAATAATAGAAGCCAGGTTTCTCACTGTTGAGGAATTACATACACAGAAAGAGAAGAAAAAAACTAGAATTAAACCCTGTGGTGTTGAACTGTAATTGAAGATATCTGTGTGAACTCATGATTTTATACCAGCGTATAAACATATTGGTGTAAAAGTATATATATGTGTATACACATTAGTATATTTCCTAGTTTCATACAATGAGATGGTTCCAAAAGCAATTTGCACAATTGGAGCTAAGATCTTGCCTTCTAAATATTATTCTACACTTGGAGAAATGGCTAATTCTAGAACTGGAGCAAGGAAAGGATAAGATTAGCCTTGAATGCCTTCTTGTGCCAGAATGTTAGAAAATGCACAAAGAATGATGGTAGCATGTCAAAAGGTTACATCAGACAGCTTGAAGGGGTTCCCATTGTTCAAATAGGGGACAATTTGGAGATCAAAGTAAGTAACAGCAATATATTATAACCCACTGAATGAGAATTCATGAGTCTGTATTAATACAAATAACCTGAAAGTTTGATGAATGAAATACTGTATTTACAGCGTTTCAAAGTCCCTCCTCACGAAACACCTAATAATTATAAATGAGTAATCTAAAAATGAAAAAGTCTCTCATACACTACTTTAATAAAGTGATCAAAGTGATCATCATCAGTAATAAAACAAATGAGAATCATGTTCCACCTGATAGGATGCAATGAGAACAAAATATCATGACTATGATTTTCCTGCCAAGTGCAGAACATGAATCTAAGCACAGGGAAACATGAGACAAAGTTACTGGCCTATAATTTTCACAAGTGTCAAAATCACGAAAGTCAAAGACAAACTTATAACTGCTCTAGACTGAAGAAGCCTAAGAGACAAGACAACTGAATGTAGTAACCGATGACTCTAAATCAAGACATTATTGAGATAATCTGAGAAACCTGAAAGAAATTTGTGGATTAAAGATGATAGTAATGTATCAATGTGTTAATTTCCAATTTTGATGTTTGTACTGTGGTTGTCTTTGCAGGAAATATACACATTAAAATATTCTGGAGTGAAGGGCATCAGATTGGTAACTTACTTATGGTTTTGGGGGAAAAGGATGTACTTTCAATTACTCTGTAAATCTGCAATTATTTCAAAGTAAAAGGAATTATATTAAAAAAATGTAAAATGCACTTTCAATTTGACCTGGCAAATTCTTCTCTAAGAGTTTATCTTATATAAAAGCAAAAAGCATACATACAAAGATGTAAGACCATTCACTGCAGTATGTGATTAGCATGAAAGAACATTCAATAGGCCCTCTGCCATTCATTGCATTTATCTTTTTTCTTAAAAATATTTAGTAACAGAAATTCTCTATTTCTTGTTACCATGAATTAATTTAAATGTATGATAGTATTATTTATGTGTCTATTACATTTAATAACTGAAAGTAGCACAAAGTCCCTTTTGGTACTAGGTAAAATAATTAAGTGCGATATCTGATATAATCAATATTAGCTCTATCTACCTCTACATTTAAGATTCTAAGGAATCCTTTTAATGAGTTAGCCCAGTTAGTATCCAATGTTCAAGTAAATATTTCTCAGTGGCATTTTTCATAGGACAATTCTTCCCTGTACAGGACTGGCCTATGAAAATCAGACATTTAAAATCTTTGACCTCTACCCACAAAATGCTGGTACTTATTTCACATTCCTACCTGTCAAGTAAATGTGACATCCAAAAATACTCTCCTGGTTAAGAATTACAAGATGTCCTACTCTTTTAAACACAGGTGAGAGTGCCTTGGTTATTCTAGAATGCTGGCAGCATTGGGAGACCACCAGCCTATTATCTGCCTCAACAGACATATTCTCATCAAGTGTCTTACCCAGGAATTTCTCAAGGAGAGTGAGGAGGTGGGTGGTACACTGCGTTTGATTTCTTCAAATATAGCAGTTTCACTAATTAAAGAAAAATTATAGAATACTTTGCATAATAATATTCTCTTGTAAATACCAGGGCTTCTGGAGGCAAACTCAGTTTCATTTTAAATATTTTTTAAAAAACTTTTCTCTCAAAAAAAGATAAAAACTCTCGATTCTGGCACAGGAAAAATCAACTAAAAGAATCTGAAAACCTACTTGTTCTTTCCACTTTTACTCTCACCAACTTACCCTTGTCAGAAAGAGGAAATTAATGAAAATATTTTAATTCACTTTCAATAGCTGTCGAATATGAAAAATTGTTTGAAGTTTCAAATAAATTAAGAGTATTTCAGTTTTAGCCTGAAATACTCTTCATTTCACTCTACTACCACCAACCTAGCTGTGTGACTTTGACAAAATCTACCTTCTGTAGACTTCAAGTTGCTTTCCAGTTCTAAAATTCTAACCATGCCAAAGCCTCCATAATTATAATCAGTCATGCCCAGTACATTGAATATTTCCCTAATAAAGCCTATTCTCAATCTCAAGAAGTTGCAGAATGAGTTTCACAAGAATCCTAAACATAATTTTTAACAGTTCCTAATTAACGATGAGTAGATTACACACCTACCAACTAGAATTGTGAGGAACTACTAATGTAACACAGATCCAGAGTAAATAATGGGGGGAGGGGGAAGCATTTGTTCCCTTGTACATTCAGAGAATCACTCCACCTCACAAAACTCACATTTTCTGAAGAGATATTCAGAAAAAAAAACAAAAAAAAAAAAAAAACAAAAAACAATGAGGCCTCCATGAAAACACATTATCTTAGTTTCTTTTTTAAAACAGAAATTCCCCTTCCTTAAAACAACTGACCAGGCATCCAATCAAACAAGTTCTTACCTGGGATGAGGTATAGCAACAACTCTCTCAAAAGATGGACAGTTCTTTAGTTAAACCAGGGACACGTTAATTTCAGTAAAGGCTTTCATATAGCAGGCTCTTAACTGCAAGCTACCCTTGACAGTGGACATCATCCACTTTCTGGAGCACAGACACCCAACAAGACCTTTGAAAGACCTTGCATTGATTGAAAAGATGACTGCAGGCAATTTAAAAGTTATCTATTTGTGATTCTGTCAATGGCATATTTACCATGAAGACAATCACAAAAACTTCCAAAGACGACAAAGAATTTTGAAAGTAATTCAGGGAGTTAACAACAACAACAACAAAAAAATCAAATACTAAAAGATCTAAAATAGGCCACATTTTTAAAGTAGTACTTCTCCAACTTTAATGTGCATACACATCCTTTAGGAACCTTGAATCCAAACTGAGTCAGTAGGTCTAGGTTGAGATGCTGTATTTCTAACAAGCTCCCTGGTAATACAATTCAAATGTTATTTCTCATTTTAAATGGAAAGTTTCCTGAATGAAGCAGATTCTACAAATTCAAACCTCCTGAAGACAAATATTCTGTAAGGTGACCAATAAAAGGTGTAAAGTTGCTTAATGTAAATAAACCAATCTGTTGGGAGAGGCCTGTTTTCACAAAAAATATTCTCTGCTTTACTTTTTAGCTTGAGATTTTTCTGTGTTACTATCAACATTTTCAACAAATTTCTGCTTACAACATAAACTTATAACAAGAACTACATATTCTGCAAAAGTTGTTAAAAGTTGCTGAGAAAAATCATGTGCATCATCAGGTACACAGTTATCTCTAGATCCTTTTAAGCAGTGAATTTTCAACTACTTATTTTACATACAGATTCATTCCTTTAACAAGCCTTTATTAATCACCTACTATGTGCCAGGCACTTTGCTAAATGATTCGGATAAAGCTTGGATTGAGGATTCACTAAAGACTGACCTTTCAGATCTTGGCTTAACCACCTAATGGCAAGCTTTTTCAATCTCTGAGCCTGTTTCCTCAGGGTTATAGTGATAATTAGACTATATACTGTAAATAAAGTGCCTAACATTGTACCTTGTATATGATAAATGATGAATACATAATGCTAACCATTTAAAACATGAAATTTCAGTAAGAAGTGGATCCTGCCCTCAATAAGCCAGTTTCTATTACATAGATCAATGTTGGAGCATTGTGAATCAAACTTCAAAGTGAGGTAAAGAAAACACATCTGAACAGATAAATCTACCACCAAAACAAAGAACAATCCCCACAATATATAATGGATTCTAGAATTGGAGGGGGAAAAAAGTGCTTTGGGTTGTTAGTTTATGAGTTTGTGTAGTATGCACGCTAATGTCTTCTTCTACTAAAAAAATAAAAATAATAAAATAAAATAAAATAAAGAATATAACTACAAAGAACAAATGTTTCAGCTGTGCAGTTTGATGAACAATAGAATCATGATGGGTACGACTTAGGACAATTTTAGTGAAGCACTAATTGCTTAATGTAACAAATCTGTACACCATAACCACAATTCCCTTTCTACCACCTTTAGAAAAACTACCCAATAACAACCTCCTTTTCTTATGAGATATTTCCCCTATGTGTAACATTAAGCCAATAAAGTAATTTGGAAACTCTAACTATACGATCTAACAAATAAACAGAACCAGCACAGTTTAAAAAGTTTAAGAACTGTGGCGTCAAAAGGGCAAGTGTCCATCATTTCTAGTCAGTTATGTGACACTGGTCAAATTTCAGTTTATCTAAAAAATGGTAATACTGGTACCTACATGCTAGATTTGTGAAAATGAATTAGTTTTTCTTTGTAACCATGAAGATAACAAAATATTGACGTTTTAGGGTCTTATAAATACTTAAATTTATATTAGTTCGAAGTGATCAAAAATGAATGAACAACTAAACAATAACGTGTATTATGCACCAACACCTGATCCATCCACCCTACTTAACAAGTTTCATTTGTAAAGTCTTAAAAGTAAGTGGCACTAGCCCAACCAGAACAACGATTTAATTCTGGCAGGTTTAAAGGCAAAGGAAGGCTGCTAAACCAAAAGAAAATAAAAGGAACAGAGGTTATGTAGGCTTGAACGAGGTGGCGGGTGACCCAGATGAAGAGTAAAAGGACCAACCGTCCAGGACACCCGAATTAGAGGCCCAGAGTCGCCGTGGCTCCTCCCAGTGAGGAAGCAGAAGGCATTCAACCTCATCGGCGAATCCCACCGTGACACTCCGAACCCCAAGCAGGTTGCACGGAGGGTCGCGCGGGCAGAGCCCCGGCCGCGGGGGTCAAGGCTTCCCGCGGGCGCCTCCCCGCCGGGCCCTCGCTCCCGCGCCTCCTCCCCCCGGCAGGCCTGAGTCACGGTCCGCGTGGCCCAGACGCCGAGACCCAGCACAGCCGGTTACCTTCCGCGGGGAATTCCTCAAACTCGTCGTCCTCCTCCAGGAGACCCAAGTCTACCGGCTGCTTTTTCTCTGACATCGCAACCCTCTGCACGCCAAACCAATAGAAAAGTTGGAGCCCCACTCTTCCGCAGCCGCCACCACCGCCGCAGCCTCCGAGACCGGCTCTACCATAGATACATGGGCGCAGAGCAACGGGAGCCGCGCGAGGAATGCTGGGATACTGGAGGTCCGCCCAGCGCTTCCTGCGGGTTTAGCAATCCAGAGTTAGAAAGGCGGCTTCTTTTGTGCTTCTCCCGTCTTACGTAGAGTTTTTGAATTGACAAACTTAATAAAAGGATGCGTTCCGTGACTGGAAAAACTCATAATGTGTAGAAAAGTTAAAACCTTTACCTGATTTACTGCTGAGGGATGAGGTGTCCACGAAGATTCATTAAAGGCTTACTGAAGAGCAGGCCCTTAACATAAATTTCCTCCATCCTTAAAATAATTCCCTGAGCGTGGTATTAAATAACTCCATATCATAGAAACTTCAGATTCAGAAATAGCTATAGTCACTCAGGTAGTGCTAGATAATCCAAAGGCAAATTTGTTTGCCTGACCTTAATAGCCAAACTTTTCCATTATTCATTATTCTTCCATCTTGTTGTTATGCTGTGGTGAATACTCTATTGTGTATGTGTGTGTAATAACTAGTTTACAGGTTATTATAAAATAATAATGTAAAACGATATATGCAATATTTTATGGTGTTCAAAATGTGTCATTTGAATTTTTAAAAGATTAAATATTTTTAATATAGTTGTGAATTATAAAACGTATGTAATATAGATGAACACTATGTAATATAATTATAAATTAATAATTGTACATTTTGATACATATGTTTATTTATAGTTTAAATCTCATTTCTTCAACATTAGTTTATACCATGTACAAGGTAAGCACTGTGCTAAAAAATCAAACATATGTATAGACAAGGGCCTCAAGGAGCTCATAGTCCACTCAGAAACAGGTAAATCACAATGACACAGTAATACATTTGAATCTCTGTTTTAAAATAAAATTATGTGAGAAATGAACAGAGAATGTGAATATATAAAGAATGGACCAATTAAATAGAGTACAAGTTTGGACCAAAATTTTGGAACCTATAGTTAGATATAAGTTTTTTAAAAACAATTTGGCCCTTACAACACTATTTTGATTTGCTTACTGAAAAGATTAGCAGTCTAAAAATTAAGTTCAAAGTATATGTATATTTGGCATGTTACATAAATAAATACCAAATTAATGAAAGAAGAGAAAAAATGAGGAAAATCTAAAATAGGAAGTAGGCAGTAGAAATGAAGAAAGTATGTAGTATATTTCTTCATATTAAAGTCCATTTGTATGGCAAATGTTTTTAACTTTGATGCGATCTCTTAGAGCGGTGGTCCCCAACCTTTTTGGCACCAGGTACTGGTGCTCCTATGAGAATGTAACGCCTGATGATCTGAGGTGGAGCTGAGGTGGTGATGCGAGCGCTGGGGAGGAGCTGCAAAGCTTGCCAGCTGCTTGCCTACTGCTACGGCGGCAGGGTTTCTAACAGAGCACAGATTAGCACTAGTACTCAGTTTAGTAAGACTTGAGCGTGAATTTATATCCTACAGAATTATAGTGAAGATTAAATGAGATTAGATAATGTGCATAGTTTATACCTGGCATGTAATAAGTGATAAATAATGTTAGCTATTATTAACTACGAACTTGAATTTTAAAATATCTTAAATCTTCCAAACCAACTCTAAAAGTCTCTAAATGTGCTTTTGTTTCTTAGATGATATTTTGGTGATGCTTTGTGAGAAAGTTCCTTCACAAGTTAATAATAATAATATAAATAATAGTAGTGAACCTATATTAAATATTTATTTTGTATTGGGCACTGTGCCAAACAAGTCCTTTTGTGTACTTACTTATTGAATACTCCTCATAACAGCCCTACTAAGTGAATACTTACAATTTAAATCCATTTTGTATTTAATGGCACTGAGGCACAAAGAGGTTGTAATGTAGCCAAAGTCAGTGCTAAGAAGTGGTGAAGCTATTATGTAAGGGCTTTCTTAAAGGGCAGGAAATAAATCATCTCAATGTGTAGAAAGGCAGACAGTGCACTCCCAAATCTCCAGAAACATTTCTTTCTAACACTATAAACGTATACACATATACACTTGTGGGAAAATGGCAAAAACAAAAAAACAAACAAAACCACATCCATAAATATAGACAGAAGTACAGAGAGTGAGGAGGTATAATGAAGAAAATCAAACCTTGGAGTGACTTAGCTCTCTGTGGCTAGGAAACACTCTACAACTTCAGTAAGAAGCACTGTAGTCAAAACTATGTCTTTACCTGTATATCATATGTCTATAATGGGTTGATTATATTTAACCTCACAGAAAATCAAGTTAGTAGCAGACTTTATAATAGATGATTCAATTCAGCTCAAGCAAATTTTTTTTCCTAAAGGTTCCATTTGGGATCCATATGGTATTAGTTCTACCACAAATACCTGAATCCTTAAATTTGCTATGGAGTGACCATTCAATAACTAGGCCAGAACCAATCATATAAGATTGACCTTTCTGTATCTATCTCTCTCCAGGAAGAAATAGTGAGGGGCTTTAAATGTCTGATATCTAGAGGAAGAACTAATTTCAAATGCATCTTCATTTTGACTTCAGAAGGACACAGCTAATTAGCCAGTCATGAAAAACTGAGGCAGCAGACCTATGTTGTCCTTCCAGGGTATGTAAAAAGTTTCAACTCCAAAGTCACAGAGTTCAAACTCAGGCTCCGCTACTTATCAGCAGAGGGGTTCTATAAAATTACTCTCCCTCTTGGGTCTCGGTTTATCTATCTTTGAAATGGTAGTAATGTTACATTCCTCATGAAGATGTTGTAAAGATTAAATGAATTATTTCATGTAAAACACTCAGAAAGGTGCTGGCATATGGTAAATACGCATATGGTAAATAAATAGTAATAGTTTGAAGTAGAAAAGAGAATTATAATGCTGATTCTCACCCTCCAGCAATTCATAAAACTTTTCAAGGCTAGAAGAAAAGTTTATTTCCAACAGCATCCATGCTTGTCATCAAGAAGTACTGACCTTTTCTGTGCTATGCCTATATTTTTATCTGCCTTTTCTAATCTGCAGAACACAACCACTATTCATTTGCAGCAGCTTCTTTTGAGTCTCGAACGGCAGGTCCTGGATGAGATAAAATCCATAAAGTACACCTTCAGGACCCTCCTCTCCCCACCAGGTCACAACATTTGGGCAGCTACCAATACCATCAAAATTCCACATACATTTGTAAATGCAAGTATAACTTCTCTGTTAAGAAAAAAATGGAAATTTAAAAGGGTGGTGCAAACCAAACTATATGTAATTTGTAGCAATTGAAATAGAGAGTATAGGAAGGATGAGATATCAGAAAGTAGAGATGAGGTATCTTTTATAGAACATCTCTTATTTCATATAAAACCATAGCTCCGTGTTCAAATTTTGATGCTTTCTGGGCCTTTAAAATTTATTCACTTTCCCCAGAAACAAATTTTGAAGGTTTTTAAGAAAAGTGGACTATAACTATAAAGTTGCTCTGAAACAAGCTAGTTCTAAACCCTTGATCTGTTTTATTTTGTTTTGTTTGTTTTGTTTTTATTGTAGTAACAACACTTAACATAGGTATCCTCTTAACACATTTTGAAACGTACAGTACGATATTGTTAGTGATAGGCATGGTGGTGTACAGCAGATCTCCAGAACTTACTCATTTTGTGTAACTGAAACTTTATACCTGTATTAAACAGCAACTCCTCATTTCCCTCCCCCTACCCCCAGCCTCTGACAATCACCATTCTATTCTCTGTTTTTATGAAGTTGACTATTTTAGATACCTCATATAGGTGGAATCATGCCATATTTGTCCTATTGCAACTGATTTATTTCACTTAACATGATGCCCTCCAGATTCATCAGTATTTTCAACTATCACAGAATTTCTTCTTTTTTTTGAGGCTGAATAATATTCCATTGTATGTATATACATGTTCTTTGTCCATTCATCTGTCAACGGTCATTTAGGTTGTTTTTATATCTTGGCCATTGTGAGGGATGTTGCAATAAACATGGAGTGCAGATAAACTTTTCAAGATCCTTATTTCAGTTCTTTTGAGTAAATGCCCAGAAGTGGGATTACTAGATAATATAGTTGTTCCAGTTGTAATGTTTGAGAACCCTTCATACTATTTTCCATACTGACTACTCTTTTTTACATTCCCACCAACAATGTATAAGGGTTACAATTTCTCTATATCCTTGCCAATACGTGTTACCTTTGTTTTTTTGTTGTTTTTGTTTTTGTTTTTTGTTTTTTTGATCATAGCCATTCTGATAGATATGAGGTGATGTTTCATTATGGTTCTGACTTGCATTTCCCTGATGATTCATGATGTTAAGTTATCTTTTCACATACCTGTTTGTCATTTGTATGCCTTCTCTGGAAAAATGTCTATTCAAGTCCTTTGCTCATTTTTCAATTGGGTTATTTGTTTTTTTATTATTGAGTTGTAGAAATTTCTTATATATTTTGGAGATTAATCCTTTATTAGTTATATTTTGCATATATCTTCTTCCATTCTATATGTTGCTTTTTCATTCTGTTGATTGCTTATTTTGCTGTGTAGATTTTTTTAATTTGATATAGTTCCACTTGCCTATTTTTGCTTTTGTTCTTTATGTTTTTGGTTTCATATCTAAGAAATTATTGCCTAGATTAATGTTATGAAGCTCTTCCCTATATTTTCCTCTAGGGTTTTATGCCTTCAGGTCTTACATTTAAAATTTTAATACATTTTGGGTTGATTTTTGTGTGTAATATGTGTTTAATGGTTTGGATTATGGGGGAGTAAAATAAAATATAAGAGCATTTTTTCTTTAAAATGTAGAACTTAAAAATGTCACTTTTGAAATAAAGTGATATTTTTCATTCTCTTCTCAAAATGATTTAACATTGTTTATGGATTCTGCTTTGAGGTACATACTGTGCAGATGCCACATGCAGACAAGGTTCTTCCCCTCTGAGTTTATATCCTAGTAGGTTTTTTCCATCAGCTTACATAGAAAAAGCTAAAAATTTTCTGGAGCAAATATTTGGGACTTTATTTCTAAACTTTAATGTGCATTTAAATCTCTGACAATCTTGTTAAAATGTAGATTCTGATTCAGTTGATCTACCTAAGGATTGAAATTCTACATTTTTAATAAGCTCCCAGGTGATATCGATGTTGCTGATCTGGAATCCACATTTAAAAAAAGCAAAGGTTTAGATGTAATGGAAGAGAAAATATCTGAGTTTCTGAAAATTGATCCGCTAATAATACTGTGTGACTAATCTATAACTTATTGTGGCTCCTTCACAGAGTAGGGGAAGAAAGCCATTCCCTCTCCTCTCCTAGGTTCAGTAAAATAAACTGACAACAGGCAGATTAACAGAAGAAAATGTAAACAAATATATTGAATTTTTAATTATGCACTAGAGCATCACAGAAAAAAACAGTGGATACCCCCCAAAAATAGTGAGATTTGAGACATTGTATACTGTAAATAACTGAAGGGAGAGAATATAGACCATTTAGGGGAGAGTAAATGATTTTTAGGAAAGATGAACAGGCTGCTAGAAGCAGAGATGAGACATATGTTAGTTTGTGACAAAGTTTGTCTGGGTGTAGAGTCGACTTCTGGTCTCTTCTCTCATGTTGATGAGTCAGGCCCCGGTGGTGGTGGTGGTTGGTGGGGAGACATTTATGACAACTGTTTCTTCTGGAGGATCTGTCCTTAGGCAGATAACGAGAGTTCAGAGAAAACCATACCCTTTATCTATTATTTTCAAGTGCCTTCAGCTCAAAGTAATCAATATACTAAAGCAACATATTTTGGGGTGGCATGTCCAGAATTCCTTCAACACTCACACTAAATTCAAATGTTTGCTTCTCATTATTGAAACTTTTCTTCTGAAATGTTCTTGCTCTTAAACATTAGGGGGCTTAGCTCGTATCTTTGTGAGTAACTCACATGTTTGTTAGCATTATGAGTACTCTATATTCAATGATTGATTCTGGACTTTGAGAAGAATTACAATAAAATATTTCTGGGCTCTTTTATCATGACAAAATTCTTGGGCAAATAGAAATGTTAAAAATCATAATTGTAAAATAATTCTCAAAAACATCTAAAATTCATTGTAGAGCAATTAATAATGAATAAAGAAACAGTTATATAAAATCCAAATGCTATTAATAATACTTAATCTACAACAGAGTAAAAGCTCCACCAAAAAATACCACTTTACACCAAGACACATGTTCAAAAATCGATATTTGCATGCCCAAGACTTGTTTGAAAAGACGATATGGTCTTGCAAGTAAATCATAAGAATTTTAAAAATTTTGTAAATGCTGTATTTATATGACAGACAAGAACCACTCCGGAGGAATCATTATAGTTTGGGAAATGATATGCAATTTCAAAATCATCTAAATCATTTCAATTGCCTGTATTTACATTTATATAATGGGTATTTATAATGGTGATTATTTTAGAACTTACCTTGTTTTCCAGAATCTCACATTGGTTTCTATGGGAACGAGAATGGCTCTGAAGAAGAGCATTTTAAGAACTCTTTTCACATTCACTGACTGCTAACTGAACTGCAAATTCTGTTCATCTGTTAATGGTTTTTAACTCTTAAATTTTAACACAGAAATAAAAGTTGGGCATTCTAGCTTCATAAATCATTTTAAATAATAAAAACTACTTTTATGAAACATCTGGCACATCGAAACATTTGAAAACAAAATAACTAGCTTTAGGAGCTAATAATTTGTTCACTTTATTAAATTCATTATTAATTAATCCATCTTGGCCATGTGCTTGCGCTCGGAAAATTGTGTAAAAAAAACTTTATCTGATATATTATTTCAATACATTTTTCTGCCACATGCACACACACTTATATGTTCTCTTTCTTTTGTAAAAATCCCTTTAAAAAGCAATGTAAAATGTTCAACATTTAACGTAACTTTCTGCCAATACCTCGCCCATCCAGTGCTATTATTTACCCTGGTACTGTATTATACCTTTACAGTGTTCTTGTACCAGCTGGATCTTACTTTTACCATTTTTGAAACAAGTTCATAAGTCTTCGTATTTCAATTTTTCTTTTTCTTGGAATAGATTTTTAGATCATAAAAAGCCCAACACGTAGCTTATGTATTACATTTGTTCAGTTCACTATATTTAATATTTCCCCACATTTCATGTTATCTCGTAAACTTTATTTTTTTTTAATTCCCTGGAGAAATGATATTTCAGCATATATTTTATTTAATTTCTTCTCAAAGTAATTAAAACCCACTAAAAATAAGAGAAGCCTATTTCAGAAAAGAGTGCTAAAACTAAATTTTTGTTACACTCAAAATGTAAAAGCTGCTGGTTGAAAACACATAGCATCCCATAACCAGCTTATGTAATAGCTACTCCAGTTATTGCTGACATATAATCTGTGTTTTAAATCTGAAAAAAGACAGGTTGATGGCAGAGTGCCAGGTTGGAAGCAAGTATTTTTTACCTTTCTTGGGTTGGTGGATTTCTGCCTACAATCATTGTGGCCCTGGTCGATCAGGATTGCGAGGGACTAGTGACAGTTTGAAAAGTGAAACTGCTGGCATTGTGTGACCAAGAGTCCATCTTATAACTTACTGATGTGGGATATTATTTTTTTCTTTCTTAAAAGTAATTTTCATTCAGATTTGATTTTATGAAATAAATTAGGAATTACAATACTTGAAAAATGGAAAGATAAATACATGTGGGAAACACGTAACTAAATTTTGGGGGATAATGATCAAATGATTTCTGTCTTTTAAAAGTCGATTTTGAAGTGAAGCAGAAAACAGTCTAAAAAGTAAAAGCAAGTAGTATGCTATTCTTCAGAACAGAAGATTAATCTTGAAAAGTATCTGAATCTGAAGATGAAGAAAATGATTGTCTATCAGGGCTACTCAAGGTGGGATACGTAGACCAGTGCCCATCTGAGACAAGATAAATACCAAAAGGGAGCATAAGCATTTCATAATTTGACATTGCTATTTCATCCAACCCTGTGATTTTGTAGTTTACAAAAAATCAGTCCATGGCATTTGGGAATTTAAAAAATTTTATCTTTACTACAATTAGTTTGAGATGCACTGATCTAGCATAAATTAACATACACCAGGAAAAGAGTGCCATTTGATCTTCATAGTATTGAAAATAATTTATCCTGTGTGATTCTGTTTGAAAGCTTGGAAGTGAAAGTTGTTTTTTTTTTTTTTTTTTTTTCTCTGGAAGATCTCTTTTTATCCCTAGAATAACATGCTTATTTTCATAAAATTACAGCAAAAGATAGGCTAAGTGGATATTTTTTCCTTTGCAGATATAAAAACAACAGGGCTTAAGTGAGATGTCTTAGATTACACAATTACTATCAAAAATTTAAAGTCAAGTTAAGTGAAGAGCATTGCACAGAAATTGTTTAATATTCTGATGAATAAAATAAATATACCCTGGGTTGATTATTGCAACAAATTGGCTGTATTTGCTATTTCCAATGGCAGATAGCAGTGCTTTGTCTTAAGGTTTCAGAAAGAAAGCATTATGTTACAGTTATTTGATGGATGACTAGTGAAACTATATATAGTAAAAAAAAATCAACATGAAGAATTGGAAGGGATTCAATAAACCAAAATTATAATTAAAGAGAATGAAGAAAGATTAAAGTGGGAAGAAATGTATAGTTTGGCTAAAGAACCAATAGAACAGAAAAGGTATAAAATCCCCAAAAGAGAAAGAGCTACCTTGAACTACAAATAGGAGAAATAAACTGAAAATATAAAAGGGAAAGTTTAGACAAACATTGGGAATTTTCGTTAATTGTTAAGAGTATTAGATTAGCTGAGTGGGTACCCAATGAAGACATTTAAAACCTCATTGAACAAAATCATGGACATTGTATTGTGGAAGGTAAGACTTCAATGGCAAGGGGGATGGACTGTCTCAATCGTGAGGTCTTTTCCAGCTCCAATTTCTACTCTTCCATAGCTCTGAAGAATAGTTGCTAAATCGCTTCATCAACCCAGACAAATAAAACTCAACACAAGGATTTAAAAAAACCCAGACAAAACAATAACGTCAGACAGAATTGAAACACGCCCCTCCAAAGGGGAAAAAAAAACCTAAATCTTGCACCATGCCCCAAAGACAACAAATGAGGCTCTGGAAACCTGCCCAAAGGAATAAATTCCAGAGACAGACCCCTTCAGTGAGGAAGCCCAATCAACAGGTTGGGAGATCTCAACTTCTCAGATAGGCTTACAAAACCTCCCAGCTGATCTTAATACTAGGCTTAAAAGTGAAAGGGAAAAGAAATCTATTAAAAAACTTGGTCTATGAGTAAACTAATTCATATATTCATTCTACAACAATTTATGGAACACTTGCTATGGGCCAGCCTGTACTTTAGGTGGAGCATGTGGGTAAACAAAACAGACAAGGTATCTGCTCATGCAGCACTTGTGCAAAGAATAAACAACACAGAATAATATATCGTGAGTTAAAAAGCAGCAGTAAGGAAGATGAAGGGGTGAGGGTGGGGTTGGTCCGGGCAGCTAATTGTATTTAATAGTGCAATCAGGTAGAACTCATGGAGGAGAGACATCTGAGCAAGTGTTGAAGGAAGTGAAAGAAGATAGCCAAGTGGATATTGGGGGAAGAGCATTCCAGGCCAAGAGAACCATAGAGTGCTGCAGGCAGGAAGGTTGGAACATACCTGGTGTGTCTGAAGAATGGGATGGAAGCCAGTGTGGCTGGAGGGGAGTGAGAATAGGGAAGACTTTTAAGAGTATGGTTTACAAGTATGGTCAGAGAGGCCTTGTAGGCCATTAGGACTTCATCTTTTAGTCTGAGTAAACTACCCACAACATCTTGAATCAAGAATTCTAAGAATTCATTGAAGGAACTAATTCATACCAGGCGTTAACCTCCTTGAGAAACTGCCCCACCCACACATCAGCAGTGTATTCCTCCAGACTGTTCAGGTGGACTGTCAGCATCCTCTAGCAGAAGCAGTATGTTTCTTCAAGTGTTAATGTATCTTATAGTTACTGCAACTGAGAATGAAGAAGAAACATCAATATTGGAAATATGGATATTTACTTTCATTTATTCTTATATCGGCAATGAAAAATCCAAACAAAATTACATTGTAATCTTTATACATATATGAAATATGTGTTCTGTAACAGAAAATAAACCCCTTTAATATCAGCAATTTTATTATGGGCTCATGTTCTATAAAACCTAGTTTTTACTCAGGGCTTGATAACTATTTAAAGGTAAGGAGGAAATAAGAATCATATGATCGTATCAACAGATGCAGAAAAAGCCTTCGACAAGATACAGCAACGATTTGTGATAAAAAAAAAAACTTAACAAAATTGGTATAGAAGGAAAGTAACTTAACATAATAAAGGCCATATATGACAAACCCTCAGCTAATATTATACTTAATGGAAAAACTAAAAACCTTCCCTCTAAGATCAGGAACAAAGTAAGGATGTCCACTATTGCTACTGTTATTCAATATAACATTGGAGGTCTTAGAGAGTACAATCAGGCAAGAGAAAAATCTAAAAGGCATCCAAATAGAAAAGGAAGAAGTCAAATTGTCACTATTTGTGGATGACATGATTCTCTATGTAGAAAACCCCAAAGACTCCTCAAGAACACTACTAGAAACAATAAGCAAATACAGTAAAGTCTCTGGATACAAAATCAATGTTCAAAAATTCATAGCTTTCCTATACTCTAATAATGAAGCATCAGAAACAGAAGTGGAAAAAAATAATTCCTTTTGCAATTGCAACAACAAAAAAATAAAATATTTGGAATAAATTTAATGAAACATGTGAAAGACCTATATAATGAAAACCATAAGACCATATTAAAAGAAATTGAAGAAGATACAAAGAAATGAAAAGAGATTCTGTGTTCTTGTATGCAAGAATCAACATAGTTAAAATGACCTTATTACCTAAAACATTATACGGATTTAATGCAATCCCTATTAAAATCCCATCGGCATTTTTTAAAGAAATAGAACAAAAGAAAATATCAGATTTGTATAGAAGCACAAAAGACCCCAAATTGCCAAAGCCATCCTGAGAAAAAAGAACGAGGCTGGAGGCATCACGCTGCCTGACTTCAAATTATACTACAAAGTGACAGTAATCAAAACGGCATGGTATTGGCAGCAAAACAAACACATAGACCAATGGAACTGAATTGAGAGTCCAGAAGTAAACCACATTTATATGGGCAAATAATTCTTGACAAAAAAGCTAAAAACATACAGTAAAGCAAGGAAAGCTTCTTCATAAATGTTGCTGGGGAAACTGGAAGGCCAGCTGCAAAGGAATGAAACTAGATTGTTGTCTATCACCACACACCAAAATTAACTCAAATGGATTAAGGGCCTGAATATAAGATCGGAATCAATAAAATGATTGGAACTAAACACAAGGACATTGGAGTAAAAAAGGATTTTATGAATTTGACCTCAAAGGCAGGGGAAGTAAAAGCAAAAAATAAATGAATGGGATTACATCAAAATAAAAAGCTTCTGCTCAGCAAAAGAAATCATCGACAAAGTAAAGAGACAACCATCAGAATGGGAAAATATATTCTCAAGCAATGTCTTCAATAAGGGCCTAATAACCAAAATGGACAAAGAACTCATATGACTCAATAATAACAACAACAACAACAAAACAATCCAATCAAAAAATAGGCAGAGGATCTGAACAGACACTTCTCCCTAGAGGACATACAAATTGCCAACAAATATATGAAAAGATACTCAACATCACTAGCTATTAGGGAAATGCAAATCAAAACCACAGTGAGGTACATCTCACACTTGTTAGAATAGCTATAATCAACAGGACAAATAATAACAAATGCTGGAGAAGATATGGAGAATAGGAACCCTCATACACTGCTGGTGAGACTGCAGATTGGTACAGCCACTATGGAAAACAGTATGGAGTTTCCTCAGAAAACTAAGAATTGATCTACCATATGATCCAGCAATCCCTCTACTGGGTATTTACCCGCAAAGACTTGAAAACCCATATCCAAAAAGATACTTGCACACTGATGTTCATAGCAGCACTATTCACAGTGGCCAGGACATGGAAGCAACCGAAGTATCCTATAATAGATGATTGGCTAAAGAAGTTGTGGGACATATATACAATGAAATATTACTCAGCCATAAGAAGAGATGAAATACTGCCATTTGCAACAACATGGATGGACCTTGAGATAATCAGGTTAAGAGAAATCGGACTGAAAAAGTAGAAAATCACATGATAGCACTTACATGTGGGATATAAACATAAAAGCAACAAATGAACAGGACAAACAAAGACTCAGGGACATGGACAATGGACTAGTGGTTACCGGATGGTAGAGGGTGGGGGAGGAGAGAAGAGGTAAACAGGGTAAAGGGGGTCAAATATAGAAAGTTTGGGGGAGGGTGAAATGGGTAAAGAGGATCAAATATATGGCAGCCGAAGGAAACTGGACTTTGGGTGGTAAACACACAATAGAATATACAGATGTCAAATTATAATGTACACCTAAAAATTATATAATTGTATTAACCAATGTTACCCCAATAAACTTAAAAAATAATAAAATAAAGGTAAGGAGCAGCTTAAAAGTCAATTTTGAAGGCAAAATGGACCTTCTTATAAGAAGTAAAGGCAACATTAAAGGAATTATTAGATATTTTCAAATAATTTGAAAAATTCTTATAAAATTAAAGGTTAAGTTAGAAAAGTGCTGTTACTGTTTATTTATTACTTGGAGAAAATACAGTGAGTACCTACTATGTGCAAGTTTTCGAGATCTTATAGATAGAGCAGAGAACACCATATGAGAGCCTGCAATCTAATATGTTACTCCAATAAGAGTCTTCTCAGGCAGCTTACCGGATCATCCTTGTGCAACAATATATATTTGAGGACATGGGTTCGAGGCTTATCTACAACCAGCATCATTTGTTAAGACAAGACATAGTGCTTCATGACCTGTCCTCATCTAATCATCCACTCTTTGAAAATCCTCAGCACAGACTACAAGTGGAATGCTCAGGAACTTCCAGGAAGGAAAAGAGCACAACATTTCAGTGAGAGGTGTGTTCTCCAGGCACGGGTGACTATGGAGCAATTGAAATGCTGCTAGTCCTAGCTGAGATGCTCTTTAAGTAGAAAATACATTGGATTTTGTTGACTCAGTATGAAAGATAGAATGTAAGCTATTTAAAATTTTTTAATATTGATTGCATGTCGAAATGCTAATATTAATTTATCTTCTTTCTTTTTACTTTTTTTAATGTGTCTGCTAGAAAATTTAACATAGATGTGACTCAAATTCCCCTTAGGGGATGTGCACTTGATCCCATATCAGCTCAATACTATTGTATAATATAGCAAACTCTTATTGAGTACTCATCTCATTAACAGAAAGCTCTCTTCCAAGCATGGTACTTGTGTTTAAACATTTAATCCTTATAATGACCCTGTAAAGAGCCATTTGTCCAAATGAATGATTTGAGGCACAGAAAGGTCAAGAAACTTGCCAAAGGCTACAAATCTATTGAATGGAAGAGCAATGAGGCTTTAAAACTGACCAAGTGGCTGTCAAACCTGAGGGTTCACCAGTATCACCTGCAGAAACCACTGCTAAACCCAAGGTCATGAAGATTTAGGCCTGCGATTCATTTTGAGTTAATTTTTGTATATGATGTGAAATAAGGGTTCAACTTCATTGTTTTCATGTGAATATCCAGTTATCCCAGCACCATTTGTTGATCACAATATCTTTTTAAAATTTAATTAAAAATACTTCAGAGGTTGTGCTAATTGCAATGTTTCTTAATATTAATTAAAATACTATTTTTTCTCTCTGCTTCTCTGCTATTCTTTCAAAGCTTTGTAAGTACTGTATTTAGAACAAAATAAGAACTTCTGAATTAAAATCTCAAGTCAGTCTTGACTGATCACAATGAGATAAGCTTGTTTAATTGCACTTCCTCATTTACTATTGTATATTAAAGTACCAAGATCCTCGCCATTATGTCATCCTATATTATTTTTCCCATTCACATATACAGGATGAGGAACAAAGGAATGTTTATACTATATGATGCTCCTTTGTGATTTTTTAAAATAAAATTATTGAGGTGTCATTGGTTAATACAATCAAATAGTTTCAAGTGAACAAGTCAACAATATATCATATGTATATCACATTGCATGTTCGCTTTGTGATCTTATAATATCATTTTGCCCTTGTTTGTGCTTATGATACCCATTCAACTGATGGTATAAATACAAATTTGAAATGTGGTGAGTTATTCCCACTTGTTATTGTAGTCATTGAATATATGAAACAAAGCAAAATAAGATGAATACTAGAAAATAAACAAAAATTTTAAAAATGCAAGTTCTACTGTGGGACTGACATTAGTTAATATATAGAGATATTTCCTTTCCATAGAAGTCAGGTAAATAGAATATAAAACACATTATCCAAATGTTGTGAGAGGGTTGCAATAGGGGTGAAAATGTAGAATCGAAAAGCCCTGGGTGCATATGGCATCCAGAAAAATGAGAATTATAAAGTAAAAATTTTTGGTGTGCCTCTAAACTGCGGGATCTGAAACTAATGACAGGAATATTTAGGCTCCTGGGTAGATATAACTCTGCGGTGCCACATTTGTAAGAGGAAGTTTCAGCAAGCTGTCTCAGCTTAAAAACATTCTCTTTGTTTTATTCCTTGTCTTCATGGTCATTAAGCCTATGGCTGTCCTTAGTTCAATTGGAGGTTGATAATCTACAGAAATTAACTTGCTTAGTGTAAATACTTTGTATTATACATTAAGAAACTTTTCTGATGACTTTATGGAACAAAAGCCTAAACTCTGTTAGATGAAGTTATGCATGTAAGGACCAAGTGAGGAATAACATTCTAGACTAGCTTTCAGTCCAGGCCACATTGCTGAGTAGAGAGATGATAATGAAATTAGAACCCGAGCCACAGAGCCTTGTGCATTTGCTTCAGGATCACATTTATATTAAATTAAATTCTAGTTAGTCTCATGAGTCAAATGATAGAAAAAAATTTGAAGCCAAATGGACTGAATAGCTCCTTAGCACTCAGAGAATTCTGGATAGAGATGTAAATATCCTAATAATATGTTCCTGGGGGATTATTTCTGTGTTGTGAAATGCCCACTGCATATCTGAAAGTTCCTAAAAAAATAAATGTTACCTACAAATAGGAACCTAATCAACATTTCTTGTTATTATTTCTTCTGAACTTCAGTCTCACAAATAAGAACTGAAAGCTAAAGGGTGTCATCTCACAACTTCAAACTAGGGACTATGACTAGAAAAATTTAAAATAACTTGTTAGCTCTAACAAATTCCCCCATGCTTACTATATTCTTATCTGGTGTCAGCATTCTTACAGTATTTAGTCTAAACTTCTAAAGCAGAAATGGTGTGCATGTCTATACAGTTAATAAGAGAGAGTACTAGGGAGTATATGATTCACTCACAGCAGTCTTGAAGATGAGAAGAATGGACAATCTCTAGAGATAGAGGCAGCAGGAACAGTATTAAAGAGAAAAGAAATGAAGGCTATGGAATTCAGCCTTACAGCTTTCAAGTCATGTAGTATTAAAAGTCAAACCGCAGAGCCTGGTGAATTTATGCTTCATAAAATTCTTGTCAGTAGCTACCATGAGTCATAAGTCTTTATTACCATGAATTCCATGGGTCTGCATGAGAAAAGTAGCACATGGAAATTACCTTGAGCCAGAGACTGGACACAGCAGGTTCCACAGAAGAGTAGCCTGCCTGTCTCCTGTTGGTCCCACCAAGTGAAATTCTCTTGGATTAGGCACTGATAGCAGAAACCACAGAACAACAGACACCACGGAAGAGATGACCATACACCACCCTGACTGCCTAGTTTCTGGCATAGATCTAATCAGGTCTTCTTTCAGAACCTGCTGTCACCCTTGCTGTCTTGTAAATTCTGATTACATGTGGGGTTGTTGCTACACTCACACCTGTGACTGAATTGAACAGCTGATTGCTTCACTCTACCTCATATTACCTGATGAGATCAAGCAATGGTGTGTTAACCCCAAGGGCTCAGGGATAGTGAGCAGAGGCAAAGCCGGCACAAATATGAAAGCCAGCACATAGAGTCTTATGAAAAGCATGCATTTTTAGGATATTAGAAAAAGCAAGCTAGCTTAATTCTGAATTCTGGGGCTGATTCTAAGCATAGCAAAATTCCCTGCATGCTGGGCAGAGCAAGTCTGTACGTGTGGTAGCCTTGATGTCTTCTCCCTAGGCAATCACTTCTCTTACCTTGGAACAGTACCGCCAGGTTGCCAAGGACTTTTCCCCTCTCATGGAGGGACTGATTCATAAAACAGTGACTTGCTGGGTTACACTGTTTGCTGGATTGAAAATACTGAGCAGGATCCAGGGTGTGGACCATCTATGCAATTCTGCCCTTAGCTTGTGTCAGCATGTCCTGGTATTTTTGCAGAGTTCATGTGCATGCTCATTTGTATGAAGAAAATCTAACAAAGGAATAAAATCATTATAGACCCCTTCATTCACAGAAAAGTCTAATTTCCTGGTCAATGGTTGAAATGGATTAAAATTTATTATCTTAAAAAAAAGCTCTGATATTAGAACGTTAGCCTTAAAGTAATTCTTTTTAAGTACTATCAGTTAACCTTTCATTTCATTAAACTTTATAAGCCTCCCACAAAGTAGCTTTTTATCTATTTTACAAATGGAAAAACAGCTTTTTAAAGATCATAATCAATAATAAAACTAAAGAAAAATAACCCTTAGTTTCTTAACCTCTATTCATGATGACAGGATGGAAAAAGTATAATTTATTACACTTCTATGATAAACACATTTCCTGTGAATTAATTTAAAAATGCTGTTCTTTCTGTGTCCTTGGTATTTTTTAAGAAATGTGAGGACAGGAGAAGGAAAAATACACATTTTAAGAAATTTATTCATAAAAAAATTCTATTTACACACTCTTTTGTTTTATTTTTAAATAAACTTTATTTTTTTAGAACAGTTTTAGATTTATGGAAGAATTATAAGGATAGTATGGAGATTCTCATATACCCCACACCTCGTTTCCTCTATCATTATATCCTATGGCATATTTACCACAATTAATGAACCAATATCAATACATCATTGTTAATTAAAGTTTATACTTTATTTAGATTGCCTTAGTTTTTAACTAACATCCTTTTTCTGTCCCATGATCCCTTCCAGGACATTACATCACATTACATTTACTCACCATGTTTCCTTAGGCTTCTCTTGACAATGACGATTTTGTAGACTTTCTTAGTTTTTGATGACCTTGACAGTTTTGAAACGTACTTAGGTATTTCGATTTTAGCTCTATTAGGTATTTTGTGGAATATCCCTCTACTGAGATTTTTGTAATGTTTTTCTCATGATTAGACTTGAGTTCAAATTTTTGGAAGCAAGATTACAGAAATAAAGTGTCACATTTACCCCCCGATATTGAGGGTGCTATGAACATAACTTACCACTGTTGGTGTTGACCTTGATCACCTGACTGAGGCAGTGTTCATCAGGTTACATGCTCTTTTGTAATTTTATTTAATTATACAGAATGATCTCTTTATTGAAAATATTAATTTTAGTTTTAAACATAATTTATCCAAGCAGCAGTAGAATTAGCACTAGCTATCACTGCAGTTTACCATACACAAGAGATGACATTGCGTACTAGGAGAGTAATAAGAAGAGAAATTACACAAAGAAAAACTGGTTTAATGAGCCTTAAAATTCATCATGAGAACAATGCCTATGGAAGAGGTTGATCCTACCAGTTCTTCACTAGCATATTTTACTTTGCATAACATGTTGCAATCACTCTTTGGTTATTTTTTTCCCCCCCCCGACATGCCTGTGAAGAAACAAAGTAGACCTTCCTTGGTTCATTTTCAGCTAATAAAGGAAGGGCTTTGGAATCAGAAAGAGACTGTATTCAATGCTGAGCTTAGCCACTTTCTACTGAATCTTTGTAAGACTTTTTGGAGCACTTCATCTATAAAAGAGGGCAGTGACAAGAACAAAAAAGGAGTAATGTGAAGTAAGTTGGACAAGAAGGCAGGAATTAGTATAAGGTGGAAATTATTAATTTCATGGCTCCTATACATTCATAAACACGTTTGTTCTTAATGCCCTTATGCTTTATGGCACAACAGGAAATATGAAGCAGATATTTTGCTAAGGCCTCATAGCATAGTGGAGAGGCTCAAGCCCACCAGTAGTCATTTTAACATCTCTCAATCAAGTGAATGAAATTTCAAGAGTTCAGGATTTGGAGTCAAAAGCCCTGGATCTATAACCTGAGTCTGTCATTTTCTAATGCATGGCTTTACAGTTACTTACCATCTCTTAGCCTTGGTATAGTTGCCTATAAAATGATTATCATATGGAGATTAAATAAAAACATCTAGCACATAAATGAATCTTAATTACAACTGAATTTTAATCAACTTTGGAAAAGCTAGGAGTTAACATGCCTCTGGAATAACTAGCAGAAAGCTACAGGTCATTCTTAGCTGCACTTTCAGTAAAGGAATGGGGCTCATAATATCCTAGAATGCCATTATTTTGACATTTTGTTTAAGGCTAGTTCTTAATTTGACTCAGTTATTTTAGGCAAGAATATTTTCAAAAGACCTAAGTGATGTTATTAACAAATGGGTTACATCTTCTCTTCACAGAGTTAAGCCTCTAATTATACCTTGAGCTGATTTATTAGTACTACAGGCTTAAACATTTCCTAACTATTAAGACTGACTAGAGACTCAGGATAACTGTCCACATGCAAGAGATCTGAATGGCAAAAACACCACAGAGGAAGAAGTGATACTTGGTGGATGAGTCACAAGGAAAGGCTCAGAGAAAGGTATTAATTAGGGTAATAGGAAATTATAACAAGTAAAATATGGGTTAAGTATCAGTGAGTTTCCCTTAAGGACATACTTCCTATGATAGGAGGGAAGAGTTTTCTAAAGGAGGTGATTAAAACCTCCAAACTTAAGACCTTTAAAACGAGACTGAACAGAGTCCTTATGAACATACCAGAGAGAATAATCCTGCCTGGCTGCAAAGTGGCGGGGTGGTGGGTGATCTGACAGCCTTTTGGACTGCTAAGGACCTTGAGTTGCAGAGCTACCCAGTATTTGAACACATTGCAAACCATTCAACAGCCAAGTCCTGTTAAATTCACTTCCAAATATCTCTGAAATCAACTACTTTTTTCCATTACCCTACTTTAATCCATACTCATCTCTTTCCCAGAACACTATATCAGCCTCCTGAACTGGTCTCCTTGCTTCTCTTATCTCCCTTCAATCCATGGTCCACAGAGCAGCCAAAGTGATCTTTTAAAATGCTTATCAAAGGAAACAAAAACACTAACTCAAAAAGATATATGTTTATTGCCGTATTACTTAACAATAGCCAAGAAATGCAAACAAGCTAAGTGTCCATCAATGAATGAATGAATAAAGAAAATATGTATGTGTGTGTGTGTGTGTGTGTATGTGTGTGCGCACACGTGTGTGAAAGAGAGAGAGAGAGAGTTGTGACAACATGGGTGGACTTTGAGGGCATTAAGCTAAGTGAAATAAGTCAGAGATAGAAAGCCAAATACCATATGTTCTAACTTTTGTGTGGTATTTAAAGTAAACAAACAAACAAACCCCCCAAACCAAACTCATATATTATTTACATATACAGAGAACAAGTTGGTGGTTGCCAGAGGTAGGGGTTGGGGACAAAATAGGTGAAGGGTGTCAAAAGGTACAAATTTCCAGTTATAAAAAAAAAACGTGTAACTATATGTGGTAATGGATGCTAACTAAACATTCCTCAGTGTATACAAATATTGAGTTACTTGTATATCTGAAACTAATATATTCTAATTATATATTAATTTTTTAAAAATCCAAACACTAATTTAATTATGTCATGTTTCTGTTTAAACACACTATCTACTTCCTTACTGTCATCAATATGAGTTTCAGATTCCTTATACACAGAGTTTCTCACTGGCCTTATCTTCCTCCTCTCTCTGTCTCACATTCAGTGCCCCAGCCTCACTGAATTATGGGCAGCTATCCAAATGCACTGGCTCTTTCTTCCTCACTTCAGTTCCTTGTACCCTTAATGCTTTCTAATAATCCCTTTTCACCTGAATAACTCTCACTCCTCACACAGGTTTAATCATAGACAACTCGTTCTCCAAATATCGTCCCATAGTTCCCTAAGACAGGATTAAACGGTCCTCCTGTGTACTCCTGTGCCACTATGTTCACCTCTCTGCAGCTCTATCACACCCTAATATTCCTTTAGAGATTACCAGCCAGCATGATGGACAGGGACTGGGTCTTTTTCACTGTGTTATCTCCAACACTTACCACTATGCTTGCAACCTAGTAAATACAAAGTAAAACTTTGTTGAATCAATAAATAGATAGCAAAACTTTTCTTGGGAGAAATAATACATTGATTCAATAGCATAAAAGGGAGAGAAGTGAGGGAAAATTACCTAGAGAACTTTGTGGAGAAGTAATTAGAACTGGGGAGAGAAGGTAAAAGGAACTATAATGAACAAAGATACTTAGATGAGAATAGGTAAAGGATGTTCATGAAATATTTAAGAGTCTGACTTCATTAGAGTGGAAGATATATATTGAGAAAATAAAGACTGTCCAAATTATGAAAGATTGTGAAAGACAAAAATAAGACTTTAGACACGGTATAGTTGGAAATTGAGAAGCATTGATGATTTTATAGCAATGAATTATATAATAAAAGTGGTTTAAGGAAGACCAATGTGGGAAGTGTATACAGAATGCATTGGTCAAGGATGATTCTATAGTCATTAAAAGCATACACTATGTGCCATAATATATAAATATAAAAATGTGCAAGGTTAAATTACTATTTCAAATATTACCCCCTTTTTCTCCCACTCTGCATCTCTCACACCTTGTCTCTAGATTTGACCATGTGGCTTGCTTTGGCTGATAGAATGCTAGTGGAACTTAAGATGTATTAAGAGGTATTATTTGAGCCCCAATTTACTCCAGCCAGCCCACAAATACATAATAAATACAAAATAATTGTTTTAAGCCATTGAGCTTTGGAGTGTTTTGTTATGCAGCAATAGTAACTGATACAGGAGATAAGGATATGATAACGGTATAGAAAAAGGGGAGGGAATGGTTATGACATAATTTAATGGAGAAATTAATAAGATGAAATAAGTTCTGGTCATAATGAATTTAGATGTTAAAAATGCAAAAGAATAGCTTTTAATACTATTTTCTTTATTGAACAAATTGAGAATGTCTAAACAGGAAAATCTGAAGTAAATGAATAACATTATTATTCCTAAGAAGCAGTTACTTAAGTATATTCCTTCTCTTTTGGGGGTAGATTTATTTTTCTATTCAGCAAGTATGTGCTTTGTGCATTTGCATTCACAAAAGTCCTATTTGGTAAAATCCTTCTTTTGGAAAGTGTACCAGTCAGTTAATTATCTATTTACAAAGGAGAGAGGATGATGTCATTGGAAAGCATTTATTCTTGTGGATTTACATAAATGTAGAATGCAAATAAAATAACATTTTCTGAATAGTTCCCCTGCACATTTTCACTTTGGAAGAAAATAAAAATTGACTACAGCTTTCTGGTAATTTTTTCTTTTGTAAACTATAGGTAATTTGGAGTGACTAATCCAGCTGTCTTTGCTCAATTATCTGGCTTGCTTCTGGCAAGAAGCACATTAATGGTAGAAATCAGAGGGGATATTACAATTAATAGAGCAAAGAAGAACCACATAATGTTTTGCTTATAAGAATCATCTATTGTTGTTAAAAAAATAACACTAAAACATTTTAATTTTGGAGTCAAATCAGTCATCCTTATCTAGACATAATCCTCTGACCACGGAGGAAAGTGTTCCTCTTTGCCCTTCCATTAAGCTTCCTGCTATAAATCCGTTTTTACCCAAGTCCCACTGCGTGGATTCACATTTCCGTGGGCAAGCAGCTTCTGATTATTTTACATGGGAGGGAAGAGGGTAGATAGGAATGATTATTTTACATGGGGAGGGGAGGGCAGATAGGAAAGAGAGAAAGAGAGTGAGAAGGAGAGGGAAAGGAAAAAAAAGGAGGGAAATGAATGAAAAATAGGGTTACTAAAAGCCAATAACTATAGCTGAGGTATATGTACTTGTTAAGGCCCATCATACCATCTAGCTCACATTATGTTTTCTAAAAGCTACATATCTTGGCACAAAAAATGCCACCTCAAGTCTGTGAAATACCCTCTTCTCTCATTGTCGAGCTAAAACTTTCTGGGTGAAAGACTCAGCCTTAAGAAATATTTCTGGGCAGACATGGTTTCTTAGACACATTTTATAAGTGAAAACTGGGATATAGTTAAGAGAACACAGAAAGTGCTCGGCTGGATTTGTCAAGAGAGTGAGCTATCTCTAGGTGCTAGTTTTCCCCAAATTAACTTTGGGAATGCCATAAAAAAAAAGATTAAGGAATCCGAGAACCTAACGTTAAAACTCTGAGAAGCTCCTAGGAGGACAGAGGGAGGTTAGGCCCAGGTGTGAGGGACATAGCAGCCCAGGGCAGAGGGCCATTCTGTGCTCTGGATTAGATTCAGTCAAGCTCTCTAGTGTGAGTGATAAGTGACAAAAACCACATTTGGCAGGCAAACCTGTAAGCATTCTTTCTTTCCTCTCCCTTTCTCCTTTCCCATGAGATAGGTGGTTTGCAATTCAGAGAGGCAGCTCTTAACAAAGAGTGGTGACATAGGCCAATATATAGGAAGATTTCAAAGCAGGCTATCTAGTCAGTGATGGAGGGAACAAACAGAGTGAATGATAGAGGGTGAATTATTACACCAGAGACATTCCTCATTAAGGAGTATCCCCACCTCAATGACAAATACATTATGATGGTTTATGATGGGTGCTAAACAGGGCCTAGGCTTTTGCTACTTCAGCTGGCAATTTTTTGAGGTTCAGGCACTTAAAAGAAAACAAACTGGATGACCTGTACTAAATAAAGCAGAATTAAGGTACTAGATGGAAAAGGGGGGAGGAATTAAGCATTTTAAAAATCCTCAAAGAAATAAAGTAAATTATTAGGAACACAAAACAGACACAAAACATTATAAGAATGAATCAGTGAAAGAAACTGATCATCAAAACATGAGAGCTGAAATAAAGAACTCAGTATACCTGAGTTAGTAAACTGGAAGATCAAATGAAGAACTCTTCCAGGAAGCAGAAGACAAGAAAATATTAAAGGAAAGGCAAGAGATATAGAGGATAGAATTTTTTTTTTTAAGTTGACATCTATATAATAGGAGGAGTCTTGGGAAGAGGGAACAAATAAATAGAGGAAGGAAATCTTGCCATTTTGTGACAATGTGAATCGACCTTGAGGGTATTATGCTAAGTGAAGTAAGTCAGACAGAGAAAGACAAATACTGTATGATACCACTCATATATGAAATCTAAAAAGACTGAACTCAGAGAAACAGAGTTGAATGGTGGTTGCCAGGGGCTGGGAGGTGCAGAGTGAGGGAAATGGGGAGATAATGATCTGAGAGCACAGACTTCCAATTATAAGATGAATAAATTCTGGGGATCTGATATACAGCATGGTGAATATAGCGGTTAACAATATCATATTATATAGTTAAAATTTGCTAAAAGAGTAGATCTTAAATGTTCTCATCACACACTCAAAAAATGTAATTATGTGAGGTGATGGACTACTAACCTTATCATGGTAATCATTTCATAATATATAAGTGTATCAAGCCATCACATTATATACATAAAACTTACACAATGTAATATATCAATTATATTTCAATAAAGCTGGAAAACAAAACAAGTAAATGAATGAAAGAAGATATTTGAAGAGATGATAAAAAAGAATTTTTTTAGAACTAAGGAAATATATAAGACCTTAGATAAAAATGCCCTATGGACTGGTAAATAGAATAAATGAAAAAAATCACAAGCTAGACACAATATTTAAAACTACCAACCAAAAAAATGCAAATTCTATGAGCTTTCAAAATAAATAGAGGAATGGGGTCAGGGTATTATACCTACAAAGGAACAAAAATTAGACTGCTATCACCACCATTAAATTACTTAGAACACTTTCATGCACATTGTAAGCATTCTGTAAATTATAGTTATTAATACTATCAAACTTCTTAACAAGAATCCTAGATGGAAGAAGATGATAAAGTACTATTTGTGTTAATGGTTAACACAAAGTGTTAAAGAAAAATATCTTTGAACTTAGGGTTTTATGATATTCTCATTGATATAAGGCTAAGAAAATTTATAACACAACATTCTCATTAAATATACCTTTGGACAAATGTTTCCAGTAGGAAGAAAAATATATGTTGGAGGATGCTAGAGATATATGAGGAGTAAAGTTTGATGTCATATTAAAATGCAAGATCCAGAAGAGAAATAAGATATATCCATCATAATTACAAATGAAAATTCTATGTGATGCCAAAATGGCTAGGAGCAGGGTAACCAGAGAAAAATGAGAACATGCTAATCATATCTGCTTTTTGGAAGGGTTAAAGTGGTCGTTATAAATAATATTTGCTCATGAAATTGATAAGCAAAGTATTAGTTTTAATAAGTTAAGTATCAGTAAAAAAATAAAACTATATAATATATAACCCTTAAACCAGCTGTAGAAAATTCTACATTTTTAAGCAAGTTAGGAGTCTTAGCCTGGATATTCCCAAGAAATCAGAATCTGAGACGAGGCTTACATGTAGATTGTTTATTTGAGAACTGATTGTCATGTGCAGAAGTGGAAGACTAGGAGAGTAAAACAGAGGAAAAGGAGAGAAAACAAACAAAAGGATGCATTATGAAACTGTGGACAAATGAAGAGTGGTTCCATGAGAGACTTTCTAAGGAGCTGTGGAAAATATTCCCTCTCGCATGCCCCAGGTTTGGAAGAAGGAAATATATTGTCTCATGGAATGCAAATTCACACTTTCAGGATGTCCATGAATAAACTGCCCATTCCATACTGCTGCATCAGATAAGCCTTGGGGAAGAAAGAAAGAAGCAAGAGATACCAGATGCAGGTGAGGCAAGGTGCTGTTAGGCTATAGCCATGTAAAGCTGATCACTGAAGGAAAGACTGTAGTAAAAGGTAGGAGGAAATTAATATATAATGTGGGGGCAAGAGCTATCTGAAAAAGCCAAGAAGAAAGAAGAAAGAAAACACAAATATATGATGAAGAGGGCATACAAAATTATATAGCAGAAATAAGTCCTAGTAGAAAAATAATTACAATACTATGAGCAAGCTCATCAATCAAACACATAAATGTTCAGATTTCATACAAGAACAAAAATTGAACATGTTTTTAAGTAGAGATAGATTTAAAATAAAAAGATTTTAAAAAGTTGAAAATAAAAGATTAGACTAGTAGCTATCAGGCAAATATGAAACCATTGAAAGTAGGGTTAGCAAGCTGGAGATTCTAAGGCATAACTCTTAGTAATTCATCTACCAAGAGTCAAAAAAAAAAGCAACAATTTACAAGATTTGGATAGCCTAATACATTTGAACTAAGAGATATGTATAGAAGTTTAAAACAAACAAACAAAAACACATATTTTTTAAAGCACAAATGGAACAATCACAGAAATTGACTTGCCATGAAAGAAGAAAATTCTTCAACAAATTCCAAAATTTCAACGTCACCCAGACTATATTTTCTGACCATCATGAAATAAATTTAGATGTTAAAAAAATGTAAATGAATAGCTTTAAAAATGCTATATGTATGGAAACTAAATGGTAGACAGAGAGATTAGATAATTTTATATATATATATATATATATGTATGTGTGTGTATAGAGAAATGACAGATGATAGAAGCATAGATAGAATGATGATAGATGATGATGATGATTGATAGATTTAGATATAGATATAGATTATTAAATAACTTTTAGGTTAAAGAGACAATCATAGAAAAATGTATAAAATACATAGAAAGCATTACAGATCAGAATTTCTGGGATTTACCTTGTGGTATGAGGCTTGAAATCAATATTATTATGTGCTGCCTTGACATCTGAAACTGAAAGGCCCTCAAAAGGCCTAACTATGAGTTTCCCTATTTTCATCAGATATGATACAATGAGAAATGCTCCCCTACTTGCCTTGTCCTCCTAACAATTAGACTAGCTAGCCAAATGGGTTTCACTTCCCTGCCAGCCCATGAAATTATTCAAGAAAGCCAATCAGATATTCTCCTTCCAGAACCAAGGAAATCCAAAGCCAAAGCCTGCCTCTGACAGTTCCAGCTTGTTCATTCTGTTCCCAGGTGCAACTCTTGTGGCCCTCCATGGTGCGTGGTGTCCTCATCTCTTGGGCTGTAAGTATGTGTGACTAATACACTGCTGTCAGTCTAATTTGTCCAATGTCAAACCTGTGTTCAGCCGTCTCATATTATTTAGGTTGGACAATCCCTTCCTCACCCATGGGATAACTAAAAAACAATCAAAACATAGGTAATGTGGAAAATAGAGGAAATTTAACAGATTTACATATATTTATCAAAAACAAAAAATAAAACAAACAAAAAAACTCCAAGAAAGTCTGAAAACAAATGAGTTAAAAATTTAACCAAGAAAGCTTAAAAAGGGACAACAGAGCAAATTCAAAGAAAAAAAGAGGGAAGATATTAAAGTTAAAATAAAAAAAATGAAATAGAGAATAACAATAACAAAACCTAGGTAAAATATATACATTTTGAGAAAAAAAAACGTAAAATGTATAATTGGTCCAAGAAGAAATAGAAAAGTTTAATAGACTGATACAATTAAATTTTTTATAGCAATCAAAGTATTTTTACAATTTTATAGTTGGGTTTTACAAAATCATTAAAGCATTAAAGAACTGCTGAACTTTATATGAGTTATTCCAAAAAAAAAAAAAAAAAGGAAAAAAGGGAACGCTGCCTAAGTAAGTAACTTTATAAAAACCAGTAAAACCTTGATTTCAAACCCAGATGAAAACAGTATAAGAAAAAAAAAATGCAGGTCTACTTTTTTACTTATAAATATAAATAAGAAAATTCTGAGGAAAATTATTGGCTAATGTAATCAAGCAGTGTATTTTACAAAACAGTAATATGATCAAGAAGTTTTTCTCTTGAAAATGCATAGGTGGCTTAACATAAGAAAATCTACACATTAAGTGACTAAAACAAAAAAAAATCTGTTATTTAAATAGCTAAGGAAAAAACTGATAAAAGACTTTTTAAAAAACTGTTACTATAAGAAAACTTTTTTTGCCCTGGATAAAGCCCATGTACTACAAATTTACAGCCAACATTATAGTTTATAGAGAAACTTTGAAAGTTGACTGCTATGCCATCATATTTGAGATGATACCAGATGTTCTGGCCAAACAATGTTAGAAAACAAATTAAGAGGTACAGGATTAGAATGCAATGATCAACTGCTGTTTCTCATATTTACAACAAATTTCAAAGAGCTTAGCAGACGAAATATTAAAGTATTAGAAATATGAGAGAGTTTAGCAAGTTTGTCAAACAAAATCAGTTTAAAATTTTTCAAACAGCAATAATTAGCTAAAAACATTAATAGAATGGAGATATCAAAGCTATAGTGTTAGGAACTAACTTAAAACTTCATAGAAAAATTAAAATTCTATTAAAATGTAAAAAAAATCTGAGTAAAGAAATGAAAGGACAACATAACAATTTGAAATGTTAAAATTCTAGCTGTGTATATTTAGTAATTTACTCAACTGATTTTAAGATTTATGTAAAAGAACAGTCACCAAATTACTAGGGTAATTTTTAAATGGAAGAACAAAGGAGGATCACCCACCTTAGGCCTTAATATACACCCCCAATCTTAGGAATAAAAACAATGTGATATTGGGATAAGTACAGACAGAGAGCAGTGCAATGGAACAGAGAGAGCTTATAAACAGATCCTTGTACATATAGAACCTTGGGTATGGTTGAGGAAGCACTACAAAGCAATAGAGAAAAATAGCTTTCTGATATTTGATACCAGTTGTGCTCGTTTATTATATAAAGAAAAGTAAAGTATCTCTCTACATTACACCATACACAAAAGTGAATTCCAAATAAATTAAAGACCAAATTGTGTAAGATTAAACTATATACTTGTAAATAGAATAGAAAGTAATATTTTCTAACTTCATCTTGAGAAATGGCTTCTTGGATCAAAGAAGCACAAATAATACTGCCCAAAATTGATGGCTATAACTATATAAAATTTTAAATTTCTGTTCAGTGAAGGGCACCATAGACAAGGCTTACAGACAGGTCATTGGAAGAAAATATTTGTTAGCTCTAAAACTAGAATAAATAGAACTCCTAGTAACTACAAAAACAAAAATGCAGAAAAAAAGAACCATGTCTATAGAAGTGATTCACAAATTGGAAAATTCTATTAGCTAATGGATGTATGAATGCATGTCCCACTCATTAAGAATCGAGGAGGGGGGGGGTAAAAGAAAATTAAAACAACAATTAAATATCATATTTTAATGACCAGAGAGGAAAAGTTAGAAATAAGATAATATCAGGTGTTGGTGAGATCTATGTGGAAACAGGAAACAGGAAAACTAGAAGTAGGATGGAAACAGGAATAGCAATTCTAGAGAGTAGTCTGTCACTGTGTATATATTTACACACACACACACACACACACACACACACACACACACACACATTCTCTGTTTGGTAACCTATCAGTCCATTTCTGAGTTTATATCTCAGAAAATATTCTGATACATCCATAATCAGGTATATATGACAATGTTCATATGAGGTGGTATGTGATAAGAGTGACTTAGAAGCAACCCGGATGTAATCACTAGGAATATGTATAAATAAAATATAGCAAGTGCATGTTTGAAATGCCATAGAGTAGTTAGAAGCATGTACATACAGCAACATGGATGTATCTTAAAAACGTAGCGTTGAGTGACATAAGCAATGCTCATATTGCATTGTCAAAGATATGTGTGTATCTGAGGACATATTAGGCAAATTAGAGTGGCTATCTATTAGTGAAGGGAGTGGGATTGGAATTGAAAGGAAAAAAAGGAGAAATTAAACAATTTCAGCAGCACATTCCTACATCAGTTATTCCTCATAGCTTTAAGGAATCAATATTAAATGCTAAAAAGTAACTTTTAAAACTAAGATATAATTCCAATTCACTTAGTCAAAATGTATCCACTCTATGTACTGAATCTTCTTTGTACAAGTTAACAGGCAAATCAGATAATTAAACAGCAATTTGCTTATTAGATTGCTAAAATGAAATGGAAGCCCCCCAAACTTCTTCTCTTGCTCAGTGGTAAAATTCTTGTCTGAAATGTGAAGATGTTTTACCTAAATTACTGAAAGAGAAAAAATAGTTTCCAAGCAGAGTTTATTAACTCCCCAAGAAACTAAAAATATGTATATATATACATACATACATATATATATATATATATATATATATATATATATATATATATATATATATATATATATATATATATATATATATATATATATATATATATATATATATATATATATATATATATATATATATAATGGCTAGCTGGGATATTGCAACCTTCCAAAATAATACCATTAAAAATATTCGAATACCAACAGTTACTATTTATTATGAGCTTACTGGGTCGCCTACAATAACTAAGCATCCCATACACAATTTATGAGGTGGTTGCCATTATTATCATCTTTTTTTACAAATGAAGAAACTGAGGTTTAGAAATGTAAAGTATTTAGCTGAAGATTTCATAGCTACTGAATGGCCAAAATTATAAAAAGCATCCAGGTTTAAGAGATGTTTCCTCTTTCTCACAGGAAATCCTTTGTATATGTATCAGGGCAGAGCAGCTGATTCTGAATTGTAGGTTTAGCACCAGGTAGAAAGACTGATGTATGATGTGTGAAGACATGCCTTTTCCTTATAAAAGACAGGGTTCTGCTTCCCTGCTACCTATTTGCTTACTTGGTCAATATTTTGACTTCTATTATACATGCCTTGCCTGCTCTCTGGAACTTCTAGTCTGAGACCCCAGCTAATTAGACCTGTCCAAGCCAGACCTGAATACACTATCAGCCATGAGCACCTGTTGTGGTTTGGTTCTAAGTTGTGTTTCCACCTAAGATGAGAGAACACCCTTAGAAACCCTATTTTACAATAACTCTATTTTAAGATATATTGTGCAAGGAACTCTTTGAGGTCAGTAATTATTACTCAGTGGTCAAATTGTCTGTGATATTCTCTCTGTCTCTCTGTCCCTCTGTCTCTCTGTCCCTCTGTCTCTCTGTCTCTCTCTGTCTCTGTCCGTCTGTCTCTCTCTCTTTCTCTCTCTCTCTCTCTCTCTCATTTCTTGCCATAAGCAAACCTGAAGAAATGGCAGACAGTTCCTCTTACAAGAGCTAAAATTTCTTAAGAAGCAAGATGGCAAACAGGCAATGAGAAGGATGCCCTGATAGGTAAAAACATTAGCATATATGCAGAAAATCATGCTAAACCAGGAAACAAGAGACCTGTTCTTGACCACTTAAAGTTTCCCTGATATTGAGCAATTGATTAATTTATTTTGGGCCTCCACTTTATCGTATGTAAAATGACTGCATTAGGCAGATAATTTATAATGATCTTATTAAAATTCAATATGATCCTGGAAAAGTCAATGTATCATTAGAAACAAAATGGAATGAGATTGATTAAGGAAATGCTCGGGATACCATATTTGCAGGCTACCTATGAGTTAGCACAGGAAATGTGACCTGAGGGGTCATGAACAAAAATAGAACAATGAGAAACTCAAAAGCAAGAAGCTCTGGGCATGAAAACAAGCACTTGTGGTTCTTAAATTCGGATATAATGAGTCAGAACCACAAGGTAATCCTTTTATGAAAGACAGGTATGGCCAGACCTTTCCTAGAAAAGGGGCTGATACACTAATTCTCAAGGTATGATTTTAAACTGGTGTCCTAAGTGTGGTTAACATTGTTGGAGTAATAGACTTCTTTGGGAATCTGATAAAATCTAAGCAATCTACTCATAAAAATGTAAATATGAACATATGGTATTTTACATGGAATTTTAGAAGTTCACAGACACCATGCATTTAGCCTCCAAATTAGTAGCCCTATGATAAAAATGGTTGCTAGGTCATCCAGAGAGTTCATTGATGACTTCCTTATAGTTTTAATGTTTATGACCCAACTCATTCATTCATTAAGTCATTTTAATAAATAATAAATGTTTATTGATCACCTGCTAGGTACTGGAAAACCAAATCTGAAATAGATAAGGTATGCTTTTGGAGTTTGGAGGAAGTAAGGTCTGCTTTTGGAGTTTGGAGGAAGTGGGAGAGTACAAATTAGAGGCAGTGTATACCTAGGGCAAGATTTCTCAGTCTTGTCACTAGTGACATTTTGAGCTGGGTAATTACTTGTTTGGAGAGGTTATCCTGTGCACCAAAGTATGTTTAGCAGCATCCCTGATTTTTACCCACTAAAGGCCAGTAGCATACTCACTCCTAGTTGAGATACTCAAAAATGTCTCCAGCTATTGCCTAAAGTCTTCTGGGAGGGTGGGAATCAGCCCTGATTGAGGACCACTATAAAGGGGAAAGAGCCTTTAAATCTCTAAGTAAAGCTACAGGAGGATACACATAGGAGAGAGCATTGGAGTGAGGCCTGAAGTCTTTTAGACAGAAGAGCCTTTCTTCCACTTCTGGCATCTATGTAGAAGAATTTTTTAAAGCACATTCTTGGCCTCTCTCTGCCTCTTAGTCACACTGTCCCAATGAAAAGAAAATGACTGGCCTAAGTGGAAAGTATGCAAAAAATCACTGGGCTTATCAAGCTCAGATTTTCTCTTTCTCCTCCTGGATCTGCTACCTGCAGGGCACACACGTGACAAAATTTCTCCAGAATCACATTCAGTCCCTAGGGAAGGCTCTCCCTCAGCCAATGTGCAAGGCTTAGTCTCACCCAGCACTGCTGTAGTGGGCTTGTGAGCTGCTCAACTCTGAGATTCTTTATTAGAATCTCCACTGTGTTCACAGAACTAAAGCCATGACCTCTAATCTGAGCTCCAAGAGTGATCAAAGTGTTATTTTTATCACTTAACCCCCTCCTTTTCAAGTTATTCAGAAATGAGATGGGTAAGATGTGTCCCTTTAAAGAGTCCTCTGCCAAGAGATGATTGAGAGTTATTCAGGAAAATAAGTTGTGAGAGGACAATCTAGGTAAAGGAAACATCATAAACATAAATGAAGGTTAGGTTGTGGATACTCAGGAAACTCTAGTTAGTTCAGGAAGGAGAATCTAAAGTATAGGCCTAGGAGAATTAGGTGATGACTTAGGCTGGACAGGGAGACAGGGGCCAGATCAAGAAAGGTCTTTATACCACCCTGAAAAATCTAGATTTTTTTCTGAGGTAATTGTGGTCAGTGTGGAGGAGAACTTGATGGGACTGTGATGAGACAAGACTATTAAGGTGGCTGCCATAGAAGTCAGGTTAGGGAGTCTGGAGCCTGAGTAAGGACAGTAGTGATGTAGATGGGGCTGTTTTATAATCTTTATATATGTGCTTTTGCATGAATTTTAAATTTTGTTCCTTATTGATGTAAAGCAAACTCATTTATTGGATTCATTAGGAGGCCAGTTTGTAGTGGCAAATAACGAGTATGTGTTTTTCTCTATTTGTCTCACTGAAGTAGTCTTTGAATTAACAAACCTTATGTCCAAGAGATAATTCCTTACTAAAAAGGATTCCAGTCTTAAGCATGATTGGCAGAAGAGACATAGAATTGCTAACTAAGGAATCGGTGAATCCAACCATGGGTGAAGGGGTAGAGGGACTGAAATGATTTGATTTGGAGAAAAGAACAATTCACAAAGGGGCCAATTACACCCATTTTTATTAAAAATAGACCCAAAGAAATAGGTCTAAACAAAGGCCTACAGGTCTTATACAGTGTCTTAGTCCATTCATAATGCTATAACAAAATACCATAAACTGGATAGCTTACAAACAACAGAAATTTATTTCTCAGAGTTCAGGAAGCTGGAAGTCTGAGATCAGGGTGCCAGCACTGTTGGGTAAGAGCCCTGTTCTGGGTCACAGACTTTGCACTGTTATCCTCACATGGTAGAGAAAAGTGAAGAAGCTCTGTGGAGTCTTTTTCATAAGAGCACCAATTCCATTCATGAAGACGCCACCCTCATGACTTAAGCACCTTCCAGAAGCCCTGCTAGAAGGGCTTCTAACATATAGCCCTGCCCTCTATGTTAGAATTCTAACATATAAATTTTAAGAGGACACAAAAATTCAGACCATAGCAGATGGGCTGGAAAAAAAGAAAGTTTTGAAAATGAGAATTAACTCTTGAAGTTACTGAAGGAATTGTGAAATCTCCTTCAACAGAGACCTTTAAAAGTAGAACTTCTTAGTATATGGTTGAAGTGAGGCCCTTTAAAGATACATATCTAAATTAAGGTGCTATGCATATAAACTTTATAAAGCATTGATTTTGATTTTGTTTTTAAAAAAGATGACTTTGAATTTGTAGTACAGAAACAACAAAAAAAGCAAAATTTATTTCATTCTGGAATTTTGCTTAAATTATCTTAGGTTCATTCATTCAAGAAAAATATTTTGAGTGCTAACTATGTACTAAAACTATTCTAGGTACCAGGGATATGGGACTGAACAAAACAGATAAAAATTCATGCAAAATGAAGCTTACAGTCTTGTTTATAAGTAAATGAGATTAATTTGTAAAACATACAGGATTTTAGATGTATATCAATGCTAATGAGAAAAACTAAAAGAGAAATGGAGATAAGGTGTATATGTATCAGGGTGTGTACAAGTTTAGACAGAGTGACTTTAGAAGGCCTCATTGAAAAAGGTGAAATTTGAAAAAGCCCTGAAAATTAAGGAAGAAAGCCACATGAATCTCTGGAAGAAGATGGTCCAGGAAGAGGGATTAGCAAATGCAGAGTCTGAGGCAGGTACATGCTCAGTGATTGAGGAGGTCAGTGGGGTAAAGAGGAGTGAATGAGTAGAAGAGAATAGGAGAGAAGATCGAGAGAAAATGAAGACAGATCATGTAGGACCTTGAACATCACTGGCAGAGCTTTATTTTCAGTTTTGATTCAGAAATAGGGAGGCAATGGATTTTAAGCAGTAGGATAAGCCTGTAGTGCTCTGGGTACCCCTAAGAGTAGGTGAGAAGGGTACAGCAAACCTAGGAAGAAACGATGGTGGCTTGGACCACAGTATCATGGAAAATTGATAAGTGGTTAGATTCTGGGTATTTCTTGAAGGTAGAGTCAATAGTATTTTCTGATGGTGTAGATATGGGATGAAAAAGAAGAGTCGAGAACTTTAAAAAGTTTCACCTGAACAACTGAAAGAATGGAGTTGCCATTTATTAAAATGGGACATTTTGCTGAAATGGGATAGCTGAGGATGTGCATGTCAGGAGTAAAGTTTTGGTTAGGTAAAATTTGTGATGCACCTTGACACAGATGCTTCTCCTATACTACAGACCATCAAGAGAACAACAGATTATCTACCTCAACTCCCTTTTATTAACTACCCACTTTATAAAACCTTCCATTGACCTATTGCTATAAACAAGACAAAAAAAAAAACCTTTTTTACCTCGTTTTAAAATTCACACGACAATTCTGTTTTGCTTTAATTTTGTTCTTTAGTTTTATTTTGTCTAATAAAATGAAGTATGCATTAAAATGGCTGGCACATGGTACACATTGAATAAATATTTGTTGAGTGAATGAATGGTATTGGGGAAACCACAAGGCAATTATCCTTTCCTGAAAAGACCACACAGGAATGGAAGGAGAGCATGGCAGTGTTGTTAGAGCCTAAATAAGAACCACTGTATATCTCAGGCATTTTCAGAAAACCATTGAGAGATGAGAAACTCAGAAATCCTTTACTTCTACATACCCAAGACTTGGACAAAACTTTCAAACAACATATTTCATTAAAGAAAGAACTTTTGAAGGGAAAAATACTATTTTTCTCTTTCTTAATCTCAGCTTTACAGGTCCAACCAAGCATAAAGAATTGGCCATGCTTTTTCTTTCTTTCTTTCTTTCTTTCTTTCTTTCTTTCTTTCTTTCTTTCTTTCTTTCTTTCTTTCTTTCTTTCTTTCTTTCTTTCTTTCTTTCTTTCTTTTGTTCTTTCTTTTGTTCTTTCATTCTTTCTTTCTTTCTTTTGTTCTTTCTTTTGTTCTTTCGTTCTTTCGTTCTTTCTTTTGTTCTTTCTTTTGTTCTTTCTTTCTTTCTTTTGTTCTTTCTATCTTTCTTTTGTTCTTTCTTTCTTTCTTTTGTTCTTGATAAAAAACAAATAAATAAAGCCTCCTCACATTGAGAGATTGAAAACTCAACAATGTTCCCAGTCGATGAGAGTGGTTTTACAGCATGATAGGCAGAGATATTAATTTGGTGTCTATGCAGCTGTAAGTTGATGGATAAAATAAAATGTAATTTTTAGGAAGAGATCTGAGGATCCATGTGCAAGATGAACCCATTGGATGAGATCTATAATCTATGCATGAGGACCATTCAGAAGTCCCTTCTGGAAAAAGAGACAGAATTTCACACAGAAACCTCAGAAGCTGTTAACTAAGTGCATTCCCCAAAGATGAGTGGGAAGCTATTTCCTGAAGGGAGATATAAGTAGGGAACCTCCATGGCTGCCACAGAAAATGCCATGGCGTAGTGAGGCCACGTTGCTCTATAAATGTTGCGACCTAAGATACTCTAGTAGTAAATGTGCTGGAAACCTAGCAGACTCTGTAGAAAATGCAACACATAATGTTTGCTGAAACATTAAATGCAACCAAATCTTTTCATCCATGTTTTTGAAATGGTGCGGCTGTACTTATTTAAAACTTCTTTTTTTATATAAGAAGTTCTCCTCAGATTTGTAAGCTAAAAGCAAACAGACATAGCAACAAACAATTGGAAAATAAAATTTTAAAAATATCATTTCTACTAGCATCTTAAAATATTAAAATATCTAGTAATAAATATAACGAAGATATGTCTGAAAAACTTCTCTGAAAATTACCTAAGACCTAAAGAACTAAATAAATGGAGAAATAAACCATGCCTATGGATTAGGGGACTTGATATTTTTGAGATATCCATTTTTCCGAAATTGATCTATAGATACAATGCATTCCCTACAGATTGTTTTGTTAAAATCAGCATTGTTGAGACAAAATTAAGATGCATGCATTTTAAGGGTACATTTTAGGAGACTAGTGGGAAAGCAGCTATCCAAGAAGAAATCTTTCTATGTGCAAAAGTATCCAGTAACCAGCTCAATAGCACTTCATTCACTTAACCCTGAAAGGAGATTTTGACTTATTTTAAAAATATGAATTAGCAAACCCTTTGAAAAATAGATATATGATTGGTCAGATTTTAACTCTGACACCACACCGTGTCTACGTGTGGCATATCATTGTTCAAAATATCTCCTCTCTATGGAGGTTGATGTCAAACCTGGCCAGGTGACTTATTTTCACCAATGAAACATGGATGAAAATGATATGTGACATATCTGAACAAAACTTTAAAAGCCATCATGTGACTTTGCCCTCTCTCTTTTCTCTCTGCCCAGACTATGTAATGTTCCATGTGTGGAGCTGTTCTTCCAGTTGGGGTCCCAGAATAAAGACAGTAAGTTTCAGTGTCACATGTGGCCTGCGACAGATGAATCATATAAGCAAGCAAGCAAGAAAGAAACCTTTTTGGTGGGGGATAAGGGGCAGGGAAGTAGGTCACTGAGATTTTAGGGTTGCTTATTATTATAGCATAATTTAAGCTAAGCCAATATACACAGACACATATACATTACACACACACACACACACACACACACACACACACACACACACACACAGTGATGCTCTCTGCAAACTGGGGCTTGTGTTGGCCATCCCTAGGGGTACATGTCTCATAGAAAGAAAGACTTCTTCTCTCCTCAATAGTAACCTCAACTGGGGGAATGAAAGGCAAAGAAAGGTAAGAAAGAGGATGCTGCTGACAGGCAGAAAAGACCGGAACACGGAGTCTACTTCCAGATTAACTTTTAATCACTCTTGAGAGCCTATATGCATTCAAATTTCACTTCGTAAGTCCTGTGAGAAATGAAATAATTTTACCTACCTTATTACCACCAATAGGCCTAGCCTAATACTGTGTATAAATAAATAGTATATATTTAATTAATTATGCCTGGACAAATAACTAACTGATAATGGTGCTGACCATAGAAAACAGAAGTATTTTTTTCTCCCTGAATTGTGATGAATCTATGAAATTAACATGCATATTTTCCTAGAGAAAATATTCTAGAAGACTCTTTAGTTGGAGGGGACAAAAAAGTATGGGAAAAGAAAAAGTAGGAAAAGATAAGGAGAGCTGGTTGGTACCAGCCAAGCAATATGGATTAATTGTCTCTTTTCAAAAACACATAAAAAGATGATACCAAAACATAACAGCTAACAGTGCCTTAAAAACAGTTTCATAAAGTGTCAAGATTGTCTAGGAAAGTTTTCAATAATAAAGCATGTTGTACGCGTTAAAGAGGTTAAAGATGATCTACAAATGAGCTAACAAAAAGAATAAATCTGAAGGGATTTGCTCATATGCAGTTTTCTTGGGTCACAATTTCAAAAAAATTTTTAAGTCTGTAGAAGCCATTAAATGAACTTTCTTAAAGTCGAAACTGTTATTTTTTAATGGAAGTTCAGAATTTGAGTGTTTTTATTAAATAACTTTTTTTGGTTTTAATTTTTTAAATAAATCATGCTTTTAATAATCATGGTTTGGGCTCATCAAGCTGCTTAAGCTATTTTTGAAAAGTTTTCGATTCAATAAAACCCAAACTGCTTTTTGCCAGCACCTTTTCCTCTCATTTAAAAAACCATGTGTATTTTAAGGGAAATTTAACCCATGTGTTTTTGATTCTTAAATTTAAATAATGGTGTTTTTAACAAAATGGTGTTTTTAACAAGCTAGTTGATGTCGAAAAAACTTTTTGAACCTTTTAAAGAAACTTTTATTCCAAAAACAAGAAGCAATGATTTGCCAAATATATGTGCGTTTCAACACCAAGAGCCTTGTATTCATTTGTAACTGCAAATCCCTGATTTCAAGTCCCTTCTATACCTGGCAGAAATAGATCATTCCTCTTTTGTAACATATCGGGGCCTAGTCTTCCCAAAGTTAGCTGGCTTTGTGATGAAATAAATGTATTGAGGCTGTAAACATATGAAGAACAGTGATAATTATTAAAATGTTTCAATAAATCATTGGGGCCACAAGAGGCTGTGTAGCCAAATGGAAAGTGGTTTCCTCTGCCATAACTTTATTGAGTTTCTATTATGAATATGGCACTGGGTGTGGGGAAAGATGCTAAGATGAACATCCTTGGTGTTCCTTACCCTAAAACTGAGAAGAGTAATCCCAGAAGTTTACTTTCTTCATTCATTAAAATGAGGAGAATCCTAAAAAGTCCAATTGAGTGGTATTTTGGTGGAAGGAAATCTGAGGGTTGGGTTTGAAATTTTCAGGCACAAGGGTAATATTCTTATGTAATTAAATTAAAAATGAGAGGGGATAGAGTTTATCAGGCAGATGATACTCCTTTTTTTACCCACCTTTGTCTTTCCCTAAGGTAAACAAGTCACTCAGAAGACAGACCAAATCACAGTGGCCTGTAAGCTTTTGTATAATGAAGCTTAATAGTCACTTATTTTAAATTTTCAGATATCCTTTCTAAATGTCAGAGTTGACTTAAATGTCAGATATATAGGCTCCTGACCTCTCTTCACTCTGGTTCTCAGTAGCTTCTTTTTCAAACCTATAAATATGGATAGCACCCAATATATGAATCTTTTAGGGGGTAACTACAATAGCACCTCACTTTTTGCCTCATTCTCTGGAAATTTGCTCTCGACAGATATTTATTTATTTATTTACTGCCCCTTAGAGTGGGAGGAACGAGGGTTAGGGGAAGGAGATAGGAGAAGCTTTGCTCTAGAATTGGACCTAACCCAATGCAAAGACAAAATTCCTGAAAAAGACAAAACTCCAATTTCATGGCTCTACCATGCCTTTATGGACTTTCATGTGTACCTAGACAAAGAAGATGCTTAGGTAAATGCTGCTTACCAAGACATTGTAATGGGTTTCATTTCTTAGACATATAAAATTTTACTTTTTGTCAAAAAATGAGGACAATGTATGGGCTTATATCAATAGGATCGCAACATATAATTGTGCAGGCTGTATAGTACACTTCCTGTGCTGTTGTATGGTGGCCCTGTGTATAAATGAAATGTTCAGGGAAAGATTTTAGACATTTCTGGTTCCATGTGGTCATATGATAGCATAAGTGACCTCTCTCCCTTTCTCTCTCTCTCTCTTTCATGTACGTGTGTGCGCACGCGCGCGCACACACACACACACACACACACACACACACACAGACATACACACACCTCTCAGTACTTATTTTCCTCTACCCTTAGAGTCACGTTTATTTGTATCTAAAAAGAGCTAAGGGATGGTTTTATTAGGAAATGAGCTTAAGAACCTCTGCTACTTTGTTAGATGAGCACATCATTCCAAAATAAAAGAATATACAATTTACAGCAGAGCATAGTGAACATTATGAAAAATTTAACTTTAGCTTAAGATGATTGTTTATAACCAGGATGGTTAATACGCTTACAGTTCCATTAAAAAAAAAAAAAACAGCTTAATTCTCACTGGCTGATTTAGGTTATGTGACTATCTCTGAAGGAAATGTAGAGGCTAGAGGGCTCAATGTTCTGATGGGTTGGCCCAAGTCTTGGTCAATTCCTAAAATCAAACATCTGATTTAGCCCCACCTGGAGTAAGAGTGGAAAGGTATAGTTCCCACAGAGAATCAATAATAGAAGGCAAAATGACGAATAATCTGTATCCATCACCTGATAGTTTTCATTTGTTACTGAGCCAAGTTATCATATATATATATATATATATATATATATATATATATATATATATACACATATCTTTATTAAATTTCACCTTTCCAGTTTTGTACTAGTATTCAATGATATTGAGATAATTTGAATTGTTATTTTGTCAACTTGCAAAGCTATTGGAGAAGTTGATCTTCTATATCTAAGTTGCTGTATAAATATTGAGTAATATCTGACCAAAAATTATGACACTCAACTTGCTTCATGTTGACATAATTTCATTCAACAATTATTTATTTATCAAACACTAACTAGGTGCAAGACATAAAATTAACATTTATTAATATTCTTGGTTATTATTATTCAATCAGCCTCAAATCTAGTTATATTTATCATTATCCAGCCCATATTTTTTATCTTCTATCCAAGGATATCTCTTGATTTAATTTACATAAACATTTTGAATATGAAATTATGTGCCAGAAATTTTGCTAGTGTTGGGGCTACAAAGGAGCCTAGAGTCTGGCAGAGAAGAGAGATGTACAGAAAAAGAAGATTAACATAAAGTGTGATAAGAGGAACAATAATTATCAGATTATTTAGCATATCTACTGCTAAAAAAAAAAAAGAGCCTGTAGACTAACAATGTATTTAACCCTATTTAAAATAAAAAAAGATAAATAATGACTGAGGCATCAATTTTCTTAATTAATCCAGATTGAGTTCTAGTGATCCCTGCATTATTTTTTCACATATCTTCTATTTAGCAAACAACTCCGAAATTTTCCAGAAGTCCACTGCAGATCATACGTAATTTCCAAAAAATTACCCTCTCCACCCTTCTTTTAAAAATACCCTTTAGGGCCCTCACTTACTTTCTATGATGTCCTCAAAAAATAATGCTGGTTTGAAGACCACACCTGCACATTTTTTAATACCTTGCGATATCAGGTATCTATGAACAGACATCATTGCTCATTGAAATGGATAGGTGCTATACTTTTTTGTCTTACTGCTTCTGTTATCTCTACAGACCAGTGGTCCTTAAACAAGCATCATCAGATTCATCATGTTGCTAGGCCCTACCCCAAATTTCTGATTCAGTGGATTTGAGTCAGAGTGCAAGAATTTGCATTTCTAACATATTTCCAGGTAATGCTGGTGCTGCTTGTCCAGGAACCACATTTTGAGAATCACTATTGTAGCTGAAACCTATGTCATAGTACCTGTCCTTGAAGAACTTAAATGGGTGCAATTCCATTTCAAAGGAAATAGAATTAAAAGTCTAACTCTCTGGAAACTCCAAAAAGGAAGTCATCTGTAGATTAATTCCCATGGAAGGAGAAGTGGCCACTGCAACTGTGCATGAGACCAGAGTAGATTTCTGTTGGCTGGCGTTGTTGCTGAATCTTGTAGCATCACAGAACCAGAGCTGCTACCAAGCATTCGCTGCGGGGAAAAATACTGTCCTGAGTTTTCAGTTCAGTTACATGTGGTCTCTCAGAAATGCTTACAAAAGACTATAGCAGAAAGACCTTGCATCCAGACAACACTGTCAGTCAATAGCACTGTTGGCTGCTATTTTCTATTGGAAATAGAATGAAGCCTCCATGTAAGTAAATAATGATATCCTCAGGCGGAGGAAGACATCTCTAATCCCTAACGATGTCCTGTGGGACTTATTTAGAGTTTCATGGAGTCATAAGGTAGGTATTGCTGGGAGTCCGGTACAGATTTCCATGGGATTCTGTATTGTGAAAATTGCTACACGAAATGAACAATGAGTTTGTTCACAATCATTTTGGGACATGTCATTACAATAGTTGTTTCCCAATTTACACCCCAGTAGGAATTTTTTTTCTTGGATAATTGGACATATACGTAGCTATAACTAGTCTGATATTTAGTCCTCCATTTTGAAAGAAGTATGAGTTAATGTCTACTATATACAGTGCTTTGTGTGCTAGTATCAGTGGAGAATAGGTTTAGGCAATGTTGACACTATTTTATAAAATAATTATTAAAAATATTTATGGAGTGACAAAATTCAAAACAAGTACTTTTCTGAGGTTGCAGATTTAACCTAAAATTAAATCCACTGTTATTCCGCTATGGCTGGAGGTGGTAATCAAACATTAAGTAGATTTGTTTCATGAGGAGTCCCCAGTTACCACCAAAGTACCTTTAACCTCCAGTTTGAGGCCCATTCCTGTAATGTAACTCATGTGGTTCTTTTATGCTTTCCCCTTTCAACCTCAATAGATTCCTGTGGCTTTTGTGTTATATTTTTATAGTTCTGATCAAATAATTATTCCCATCCCATCTTGCTCATGCTTCTTTGCATCATCTCTTTTGTTATGAATTTAAACTTGCATGCACTCTCTCTTGTCTCCTCCCTACTAATCTTGCCCAAGAATTATCATACGGGTGAATAGAAGGTATTGACTGTTCAATATATTTTTCGTGTATTGTCAGCTGCGTTATTGCTGCCTCTCTCGTTTTTTTGCTGCTAAAAAGCATGGAGGTGTTCATTTAAATCGCAGCTCCTGTCATGTCACAATGGAATAGATGCCTAGAATTCGGTGGATGCTTTGGGTAATACTGAAAGCAGTGTCTAACTTGTGTCAGCAGCAAAATGGCAAAGAATACAGAAATACCTCCTCCGAGGATACAAAAAAAGTCTCCTCAGAGTGGAACCATTTTCCCAGAAATATGAGGCTTACTAATTTCTAGCGTCCAGGGACTTGTAATCATGGCGAATGAGCTCGAAGTGTAAGATGCCATAGTTGTCATTCAAAGAATATTGGAAATCCAAGATATATTCTCAAAGTGCAAGCACAAACTGAGTTCATTTCTGAGGCCATTCTAGTATATCCTTCTCTGCTAGATGTCCATCAATATCATCTATTTTTTTCCAAGCATATCTTAGTTTTGGGTCTTATGAAATATCATTGACACATGTAGCCATTAAAAGGAGAGTTGAATATTATGACAAGAAAGACTGTTTCCGATATCTTGTTAAATGTAAATACAATGTATATTATGTGATCCAATTTTATCACACACACACACACACACACACACACACACAACTCAGGGAACAAAGAATGATATTATATACACCAAAACATTAGCTAGATAGATCTCGGTGCTGGGATTACAGATTTATTTTCACAATGAATGAAAACAATGCATATAATTTATTATAAATTAACCCACAAGCAATTTGACTTTACACATGGAGGGCCCTCAGTGGATAGTACTTACATTAGAAACAAACAAACAGAACAAAAAGTCGATGTTACAATTATACGATTTCATGATGTAAGTTTTCATAATGACCTACTGGTTCTAAAGGTGAAAACAAGTTCTGATAGATTTCAAATTAGTTTAGTTTTCATTGAGACTTTCAATGTTCCCATTCAGTGTTTCAGTGTGTTTTGCCTATGTCTAACACTATTTCCAGATAGTTTGGGAGGGGAAAAAAATTAAGATTTTTTTTTTAAGGCAGTATCATTACATTTTATTCTCATGTTTGAAAACAAAATCAATATTTTATCGAGCCCTTCTTTTATACATACATATATGCTCTTCTTTTGATATGTTTAAAGAATATTGTTTCTACTTCTTCTCATGCCTTTTTGCAAGTTAGATCTTTTTTATACTTAGTGTTTTTTGATCTCTCTCCAAAAGCTTTATGACAGCTGAGTTTATGTGGTTGCTTCAGGCTACAGAAGTCAAGATGAAATTGAATTATGCTTCTAGGCTTGGGATACGAAAATCAAGAAAAATTTTATTTATTATGATTAATTAATCCAGAAACACAGTAGTAGTATTATAATTATATCATGTCTGGAACTTGACATATTTTCAGCTGACATTTACATGGTAAAAGAGAAAAAAGAATGGTAACTCTGTGCCTGGAAAACTGCTCTATAATAAATGGGCCTCGAGGGCAGGGTGAGAGAAAAAAGAATAAACAAGAGATCAATGGGAAGAAATGATGTTATATATTGCATGTGGGGGTTGGGCTTTTTGAGAATCTTCTCACTATCACCTCCTGGAAAATCCCATAATGTGGGATAATGAATGGCTTACAAGTCAGAGTTACCCTCAATACCATTTTAACCATATGCCTCAATTTGTCATACATGGCGTTATAGCGAAAATTACTCACAATGATAGTGACATACACAAGTAAATTAAAAAAAAAAAGTTTGCAGAATGCCTGTTGAGAACTGGCATTGCTAAAAGAATTGCCTACTCAAATCCTTTTATATAGACTCCTTTCAATTGCAATAAACTTCAAAAGTAGATTACCTGGGATTTATGTTACTACCTAATAGACAGCTAGTATACCTAAGGGATCAGCACCAGCTGAGGAGGAAAACTTCTCAGGGATGAAGAAGATGGAGAAAGAGAGAGAGACGGAGAGAGAGGAGCGAGAGCATTAGAAGGAGTGAACCCATTAACTACTGCTCTAATAATAGTGAATAATACAGTTACAAAGTCTGGATGGCATACAGAGATAAGCATGGGTTTATAACACACCTGTGGGTCAGCTCTGCTCATCTCTGCTAAGCTTGTTCAGGCCTATGCAAATCGGGGAGGGAAGTGAAGTCAGTTGCCCTTGCATGGTTGGGATCACCTGGGCTTATCTTCAAGATACAGCCAGGAGACTCTGCTCCCTGTCTTCCTCTGAGCAGCTGGCTAACTAAGGCCTATTTTTCTCATGGCAAAGGCAGAGGCCTAAGAAAGAGCAAGCTCCACCACACCAACATATTTCAAGGCTAAGTGCCCATGACTACTGTAAATATCCCAATGGTCAAAGGAAGTCACATAATCTGAGCATTAGTGGGCCAGGGAAACAGGAGACCCTGGAGAGAGTAAAGACCTATAAGCAATAACTCAGAGGAGATAAAGAAGAAGGAGATGTGAGAGTGAGAGAGACCTAGAAAAATAATTTCCTTCAGATCTTCCCCACCCCATGGCCACGCAAATGAGCAAATCATATTGGTAGTGGTTTCAACTTCTCAAGGTATTGGGAGCTTCATTAGGATTTATTTTTAAGAATTCTTGTTAAATAACATTGTGACTTTGGGGAACACATTCTGCTGTGAATAACAACCCCATATTGGCAGCAACTATCTTTCCAACATATTGACATAAAGTTTTTTTCTGAACAGTGTAGGAGATATAAGTTTCTTTTCTAGGGGCCTGTGAATTTTCACTTTTCATTAATTTTAAATCACATTGTCCGTGTGACAGCTCAGGGGCCTTACAATTGCAAACATCAAATAAGGCAAGTAGGTGTAAGTCAGGTTTCTCTCTGAAATGCACTGTGCCTAAGTGCTATATATGGAAGAGGATACAAAATATACTTCCTGTATAAGAAATCAAGAAGACTGGCTTTCTTAGCTGATTCTGTATTCTTTTGTGTGACATTGTACAAAGAAAGTCCTTTATGCTCCTTATGGAACCTCATTTTCTATACTTGTAAAATTAGATGTTTAAAGCATGTAGCAAACTTTACTGATAAAACTGAAGTATTTATAGTAAAATATTAAAGTCTGTAATTTTTACAAAACCAAATGTGTTTTACTTTTAGGGTTTTACAAAAGCTCTGTGGCATAAGCATCCATTCCAACAGATATATGACTTCAAGACAATGTCAGGATCAGACCAGTGCACTGGAACAGACAACTGATTTCTTTTGTCTGCCCAGCATTCTTTTCTTTGAACATTTACTGCTTATGTACTGTGGGAGTTTCTGGGGAAAGTCAGTCAGGGGACTGTGCCCTTCCATCATTACCACCGTGACTGAAAAAAACATTTGACCTTAACTGGGGCAGTGAGACTCTCTCTCTCTTTGAAATTTAACTCTCAAGCAGTGATAACCAGAGATGGAATCCTGTGAACATAATGCAGAGGGAGCTGAGCCGTCCCATGGTAGAGCACTAAAGAGTCTAAAGAGAGAGACAGAGCTCCTAAGTTCTATTGCCTAGATCTAAAACTAACTACCCTGGTTTTCACCTTTTCCAAGACTTAAGTGTTCCTTCTTGTGCATTCTCTCTTTCTAATAAATTGCTTTTTGGGTTATGTTAAACAGAGTCAATTTTTGTTGCTTACAACCAAAGAAAACATGTTTGGAATCAATTGGCCTCTATCCTACTCTCATTGTAATTGGAGAGACTTGAAAACCAATATCCTCATTTCTTAGACTCCCTTGCAGCTAGGGTTCTGGATATAATTCAACTTCCATTTATTCAATGCATGTGTATAAGATTTAGGAGTCTGAAATGAACGAGAGGCCAGTTTTTTGTCCTTTTTTGGCTCTTTCTGTGAATGATCATAGTTGTGAAAATCTGAGATTTCTCTGCAGCAGTGCCTCACTGTCCACTGGATAGTTTCCTTGGTGGTGAGAAGTTGTGGTTGAGGTGGCAGCAGCAGCAATGGCTATTTGCTCTAATTTCCTAATCCAGAAGCCATGGAAGCAGTAGCAGCAAAGTGGTAGCAGGTTCTTGACTTAGGCATGACTCCAGTGGTGCCTCAGTGGTGCTAATTGGTGAGTCAGTTCTGTATTATTCTGTGGTCACTTCAAGACACCCAGACTACAGCCTTATCCTTCCATACTTCTGTTGATTTTGTCAGCACTTATTCTCTGCATTAAATTTGTTCTGCTTGTAAGTACCTGAAGTGGTCTCTCTTTTCTACATTGAACTTTGACTAACATAGAACCCTAATTGATACAAATATATAAATGACCTAGAAAAAGATCATGTGAGCCAATTGGGTAGAAATATGAAAATAAAACTAGTGTAGTACAAAGAATGGCCAAATTAATTTTGTACTTGAATTTCTTTCCTATCATCAACAGATATTTATTGATGCTATCAAGAATACAGTATCTATAAAAGTTGCCAAATATAGATAATGCTGGATCATAAGATCTGATGATGGAAATCTCTTTAATTCTTTGTAAAATTTAATATAACAGACAGTTTTTTAATTAAAAAGTTGATTCTAAAATATATTTGGAAAAACAAAGAACTAAGAAAAGCATACTTCTGAAGTACTAGTAGAATAAGATAAGGAACTTGCCTTCCCAAATATCAATTTATTCTAAAGCAATGATAAAGAAGATAAAGTAATATTGTTACATTAGGAAATCAACAGAACAGAATGAAATGTCTAGGAAGAAACTGGTATAATATGGAAAGTTCATATATAACCAGGCTGGCAATGAGGTTCAGCGGAGAAAGAGTGGACTAATCTCTCTGATATGCTGAGAAAATTGGTTATAGAAAATTGAAAAAAAAACCTATTTCACTTGATTCATACACGCAACACACAGATACACATACAATTCAAAATGGTTTAGTGATATAGCTACAAATGAAAGAACTTCAAAATTTTTAAAATTTAAGAAGAAAACAGAGTAGCATTAAGACTTCTGGGTAGCATTAAATAGGAAAGACATTTTTAAACAAGTTACAAAAAATTTTTTAAAAACATAAAAGATTGGCTTTGTCTTTGACTGCAATTATTTCCTAAAAGACACAGAGGTATAGTAAGACAAAAAAGTCAGATGCCTCAGAGATTGGTCCTTCTTGGTATTGCACATATGGCCACAGAGTCACATCCAAATAACTGAGACATAACAGGAACACAGTTAAGAACAAAAGCATGTGTTGTATAGAGCAGGTCTGAAAGTATGGGTGGCCAGGCAAGTGCCACAAAGGAAGATCTACAAGTAGTACAGAAGAAGGTGGGGAAGGGGAGAATAAAATTCAATGCATATTCTCATTATATCAGATCTCATTGTAATGCTTTGTTATTTCCATTTTCTATTAGATGATCCATAATGATAGGGCTTTATTACTTTACTGACAAAAAATTTTATTAAATGGAAACTCTGTAGAACACAAAACATATCTAGATTCCCTTAAAATGTGAGGCATTTAAAACTCTAAGACAATATTGATGTTTTTTGATCATTAAGGGTCTATATTTTAATATAAGATGTCTTAAAATACAATAGACTTATCGAAAGTCTCTATTGCTATCTTAAGGGCCTATCAAAGAAACTGGTGAAAATCCTTCCCTTGGAATGATTGGGATGGAGAAAGTAATCATAAGGTGAGACATAGAAATTGAGAAATAAAAATGGCCACACTTTCAGCTAGACTTCATAAACCAGAATAGCAAAAATCAAGTATTTGAAATGGAAAAAAAAGCATTACTTTTATGCTATAGCAAAAATTCTTCTACAGATAAAGAGACCATTTTAATAAAATGAAGATCTATCATGATAACAATTTAGAAACAGAATGATTTATTTTTAAAAAGCTCATGTTTTTTTTAAAAAATGTGTTTCTTGGGTGGTGAACACACAATGCGTTATTGAATTGTACACTCGAAACCTATATAATTTTATTAACCAATGTCATCCCAATAAATTTAATTTAAAAACTGTGTTTTTAAAACTACATAAACAAAACTGCCCATTGACTAATAATACCTCTGAACAAGAATAGGTGTTTTGCTTTTGAGTCAACATTTTTAAGAAGCTGGGGAACAACTTTCTCAGAGTTATCGACATATTAGATTAAAAATGCAAATAAAAGGGAATAATCTCTTAAAAAGGAGGCATCTAATAAACTTTATCCAACAATGCAAACCACATAGGTCTCAAAATTAGTAGACCTGAGTTCCAATAATTGATGTTGAGACTTTGGACAAATCTCCCAACTTTCTTCCATTTTTATTTTCTTGCCTGGAAAAGGAGCGTATTTTAGAAACTGATATTGACAACAAAACTAAAAATCCATGCAAACAGAAAGGCAGGCATTGAACAACAGAAGGCCAGAGAGGAAAAGTTAACAAGAGCACCACAGAGCTTCATTTTTAAATAGGCTGGGTATCTAGCGAGCTAAAAAGACAGGTGACATTCAAGACAGAAAAACATTAACTAAAGTTAGTGGAGACCGAGGTGGAGACTGAATCTCCTGAACAAGATAAAAGTCCAGGGTGCACACAGGGGCCTAAGAACTAGGCTGCTTTCACCAAAATGATACATGTGCTGTTGAGTGTGGAGCCAATGACATTAGTGTTTGGAATTAGGACAGGATGGGGGCAAAGAACTCTATAGGAAGAAGAGAGCAGAAGCTGGGGAACCAAGAACCCAGATAGCACTGTGGTTTTCAAGACATCAAGTTTCTCACTGAAAATTAACCGACAGAAGAATAAAGATTTCATTAGCACTTTTGTAGATCCAGAAAACATAGTCCTAGACAGGCTGTATGGCTGTCAGCCCAGAAATTTCACTGTAAATCATTTGGAAAATCGTGTTTGTCAACAGAAAATTAAAATGCCTTTAATGGCAGTTGCTTGAATGTCACCTTGCATTTTCACCACAGTCTCTTTTCCTGGGGAGAAAATTTTAAATTTGTTATTATTATTCTCTCTTAGAAGTGGCTCATGACAATTGTTGTATGAAACATAAACCGAAACACAACAATTAACATCCGAATAGGATGCCAGCATCGTATATGGAAGCAGCATGTAAACCACAAAGGGAGGAGGGTAGCAGCATATTTGTCCGGTCGCCAATAAAAGACAATGTCTAAATTCCCATAACTAGATCTGCCTTTAGAATATTTTATGTTTTCCAAATGAGACCTGGGGTTTTCTGGAATGATGAATGGCAACTCCCTAAGCAGCAAAGTCTTAATCAGTACTACTTTGAAATTTATAATTGAAAATTAATCAGATCTCTCTGTTGAGGTTAAGAACATGTTTATATGATACAGAGTTGCTCATGTCACACATGGAAAAATCCCAAGGACGTTAAGCATCCTATTGAGCCATTTGTATTTTTAAATGATTTATTGGGATTCAACTCTTCTCTATCTGGTTTACATGCTGTTGCTACTATATAAATTAATCTCTATATTCCCCCGCTCAGTTTTCAACACAATATGGTGGAGTAGAAAGAATGTTGGATTGCATCTCCTTCTTTGCTATGAATTTGCAGAGAGCCACTGAGTTAGGCTTCTAAACTTTCTGAGACTCTTTCCCTTTTGTAAGGCTGTTCATACCTGCTTCATGGATATGACCAGTCTTATCCATGGGTTGTTCATTAAGAACAACCCAAGGGAAACTGTGTGCAAGGCCTGGTATTTCTTAATGTTAGTTTTTTTTCTTTGTCTACATGTGGCCCCACCCTACCTACTTAACCATACTTCCTACTCACTTATACCTATAACTTTCACTTCTTAATATTCCTGCCTTGCTAATTGTCACTTCTCACCTTGTATTATACTACCGTGGCCCTATCCCTCCTATTCATCTTCCATGTCTGAAAGGCAAATATGTCTGCACATAAGCATCAACAAAACAGAAATGGATCACGTTATTTTTTTTACTTCTACCTCTAACATCTTTTCTTACATATTTATGTAGATAGTCATTCTTTAACTTGTGGGTATCATGTGGAATGCACATAACAGACTTAACAAATGTTCATCTGTGTAACATTTATTTTCAATTCTACAAAGATTTATTTTTTACTATGCAAAGGATATAAAGTTGAGAAAGATCAATCTCTTCCTTTCTGGGCTCATTATTCCCTTAAGAAGAAATTTCTGTAATGCCACATGTCATATTTTCACTCAGCTAAAGTAGCTACTATGATATATCTTGTGTAAAATTATATTTGGTAAAATTCAGGTCATAGATAGTCTTTTGCATGTATTTTCAAGATAGTAAGATGAGATTATGTACTCAATGCTGTAAATAATATGATACGTGATTACTTTAAACAAGATGCTATAATTTTCCATCTAAGCTATTTAAAATTAATATTATAGGCAAAAATATTTTTTTATTTGCCAACAAATTATGGCTTGGTAATGGATTCATTAAAAGTTAAACAAAGGGCTTAGTGGTAGGGAGATATAATCAGAACACAATCTCAAAAGGTGAATTACATTTATCAATCAAATAAAAAATGTTTAAGTATCAGAATACATGTCAATCCATGTAATTCTTGGCCTTCAGTCAATGGAAGGTAAATCTGGTTAACTATAAATATATTTTGTCAGTTTTGTTCATGTGGTTTACAAAGCTACTACCTTGATTTATTAGTTCTATGCTGGAGGCTAATCTTGTGCTCTTACAGAATATCACCTTGTATACCATTAATGTCACCGTCTTATAGACTGAAACTTATTTATTATGTAACTTATTTATTATGTTCACTAAGAAGACCTTATTTCTTAGAAAATAAAGAGGAAGAAATGATATACTTCCTGGCAATATTTAGTGTGGACTGATGTGGTAGGTAATTTTTATTAACTTCTTCTGGGCAGAAGAGGAACATACTCTCCCTTGTTAAAGAAAGTTACTTGGGGGTGATGGTCTTAGCCTTTCTAGTGGCCCATCTGAGAACCTGCTGTACATCATTACAAATCACAAGCTGGGGCTTGGGTTTTTCCAAGCTGGCTGCAGAGACAACTTGTCTAGGCTCCCAGCGAACAGCCACAGCCCACAGAGAATGTGTGTTTACCCAGACCTTTTCCATGGTTTACTTCTGAAAATTGGTTCAACCACATGGGAATCTAGTTAGACTCTTAGAATTATAATCTTTGACTGGCAAGTAACCCAAACTTTTAAAATAGGATTTGGAAATCAGAGTGGAGCTTTAAAATGAGGGAGAATAGTAATCTAAACCTCTATCAGGTGCACCTGAAATCTACCTTTTAAGTCATGGGTTCCCACCACCAAATCATCCATGTTTACTAAATACAACAGAGGGAAGCAGAATTTTAGTCCTTGTGCAGCTCACTTGGGAGATAAAGGTATATGAAAACTTACCTTGTATATGATTTCTATTAAACTAGACATATTCCACCTAGATGCTTAAGAGGATGAATTTTTGTAGTATACGGTCAATTTTATAGTATGCACCTGTGGTATTTCATCCATGGACAAAGGTAAGTGCTATGGTTGATAAAATGAAGTGTAAAGTTTATAAATAAACTATCTTTAGGAATATTCAAACTATTACATCTGCATCTCTGAGTACAAGAAAGGGACAATTAAGACTGATGCTTTATTTAAAAATGCATTGTTTTTCTTGTTAAGAATAAATCATAGTTACTAATAGAAAGAAAAAACTTACCCATAGTAGAAAGCTAGCAAAATCTTACTATGCAATGAAGAACTTGCCTTTTCTAGTTCTAACATTCAGTAGCTGCAAGCAGATCATTGCCATAAAGAAGTATTTATCAATTTTAAAAGGTCTTGGCCCATCATAGCTAGTGTTAGATTTGGAATATAGTTTTTGTTGCCAAGGTGACAAACACTTATAAATATAACACATCTTCTAATGTGCTTTTAACTTGGTATTTTTATGGCTTTTAAATCAGATACCATTAGCAAATATATTAGGTAATTTAGCTGAAAGACCATTTTCCTCTAACACTTTTTGTTACATTTCCCCAGGTATTTCAGTAAATGTCTGTTGTGACATCCTACTCCTGCTAGGCTTCCAATGTAAGGGGATACATAAAGTACATTGGGTAAAGATTAACATATATTATCTTGCTTTTTTTGTATTGATCACTGAAAAATATGTAAAAGAGAGTTGAATTTGTAGTCTCCTTGAAAAGTAATCATTGTTACTATTGTTATTTGGGGTCTACACCCCCTTCTCCCCTCAAATAACCCAAATAACCTGGCTTTAAGATTCAAAACACAGAAGAGTTTTGGGGACAGCATGGTAACTATATATTAACACTCCCCAAAACCTCCACACCTAAATGCTTTCTCTTAGACATCAAAAAAGAAGGCAATGAGGAAAATAATTATAATAGACCATCTGGAGTCCTAATATTTCCATGAGTCTCAGTTTATTGTCCAAACAATAAACCCAACAGCCCAGGCAGAGAATCAATTAGCTATACATACATTCATTGGATTTTTAAAAGAAGGCTTGTGAGGTGGACATATTTGTCACAACAAAGATAAAATCAGATGAGACCTATTTGGTTCAAGCCCAAATTTGTATTTATTGTTACCTAGTCAGAAGTTCTTATTATGAGATTGTCCATTCATTTATTTATTCTTTTTTCTTGCATTCATTCAACCAACAGACATTTAAGCAGCATCAACCATGTTCAAAGCACTGAGAAGAGAGATGAGCAAGTCCTGGCCCCCAAGAATATAATATCAGGAAAAAGCCAGTTAAATAAATGAAGTATTACAACACACCAAAAAGTGCTAAGGTAGAGATTGCAACAAAGAAGGGGTCAGAGACAAGTCCCCAAAGAGGAAAGACTACAAATTGTTTTTAGAGAATCAAGATGGAAAAGAGGAACATATATTTTATTTAAATAGCAAAACACTTGACGGTTAATGTTTTGTGTAGTAAATCCAGAATTGCTATTTCCATACTGTGTGATCCTGAGTGCTTCTCCGTGCCTCAGTTACTCCTCCTATGTAATGTAGATAATTATCCTCACCACCCGCAGAGCTCATTGAAGACTGCTGATAGGAATAATGGAACACCGGTGGTGAAACTATTTAAATTCTTTGGAAAAGAAAGATGCTATGTAAACACACAGCATCTTTATTATTCCAAGCGGTAGCATTTTGGATAATTACAGTAGGAGGCTGTATGTGTGTGTGTGTGGTTTGTTTCTTTACAGAAAGTTAAGTGCTAATGTTGAGTTTCTCTAATAACTTTGGAAGCAATTTTAATCCAGCAGATAAAACATAATAATCTTTAGAGTAAGTTAAATCCCTTTGTATTTTAGTAGATTTTGTTATTTACCAAGGTCTTAAACAATTTGACCGCAGTTATGAAAATCAGTGCCCAGCAAGCCCAGCTCTCTCAGCAAGTATCTAAAAGACACTGCTGCGGACAGGCCAAAAGCTTCTTTACAAACGACATGGGTAGGTGGGAGGTGGTGGTGGTGGTGTGTGTGTGTATTGCGCATGCCTGAGCCTCGGGCTTGCCAGAAAGAGCTGGGAACGAGCTGAGACTGGCTAGCATACCTGAGGCAGCTGTTACACCGTGGCGCCTAGATTCTTCTCTCAGACTCCAGGGTGGCTCCCCTCCTACTCTTCCTCCCCCTCCCTCTCCCTCTCCCTTCTTTCCCAATCACCCTTTTCCCTCCCTCTCCTCCTCTTCCTCTCTTCATCTTCTTCCTCTTTTCAGAGTCTCTCCAACTCGTCTCTCACCATCTTTCTTAGTCCTCCCTGTGACTTGGTGGGAGATTCTCATGTTCTGAGACTGTACCCTAGTTCTGCTGCCAGGCATTCTGGGACTGTCAGCTAGAGGAGGAACCCACACCGGTCAGGGCATGAAGTCTCAGAGTAAAACGACCCTCGGCACTCTTGGGCGGTTCATCTTTCCTTTTACTCATTCATTCTCTCTCTGTCTCCCCTTTTCCCTCTTTCCCTCCCTCCCTTACCCTGGTCCTTTTCTCTCCCTTGCCTTCCATCCCCTCTCCTCCTCCTCCTTTTTCCCTTTTTCTCTCACCCACCCCACCCCATTCTCACCTTGATTTTTGTGCTGGGGATTAGCTATGAATTACAAGGCAACAAGGGAAACTGACAGTTCAAGGCAGAACTGCCCTTAGGTCCTGAAACTTGCTTTGGGCTGTGTTAACAATACATTATGTATTAACTCGACCTGAGATTTGCCAAGGCAATCCAGCCATCTATTAATAAAGGAGGCAGGCTATATTAAGAAGCCTGTATTAATGCCTCTTCTCTCCCTGGAAGTACTGCTGCTTAGAAGGCATCTCCAGGAGATGCCCAAGAGCACTGAAGTTACTTGATACATAGCTAAATAGCTGCAAGAATTAAAAAAAAAAACACACACCAAAAAACCCACAAACCAACAACAACTATTCGAGAAAACTTAGTTTAATATGGCCTCTCATGGTTTGAGATAGTTTCCCATAGCCTGCCACTGGAATTGGACAGAACTAGTATAGCTAATAAAAATGAATTTTCCTAGGGAAAAATGTCAGTCCTAAACCAGCATGGGAAAGGTAAAGAATTCTAGATCCCGGAGGCCCCAAGGTCCTTGACAAGGGTAAATGGTATGTATCACCAATAGAAAGACCAGTGATATTAATCCTAAGAGATGGTCTCTGGTTACATTTCTTAGACTTGAGACCCACTGACAGAAAAGAGCAATTACTTATAGTCATATATATTTTTTTAATTTGACAAAGATCCCAATCATGGTGGATTATGTACATTTAATATCTCAATTAATAAGCCTTCTACAATAGTAACATGTCAACTTTGGTTCAAGAAATCCACTCCCGTTGATAGTCATCCAGGAAACGTCTTTCATGCCCACATATTAAATTTAATCTGCCACCCCTGTTTCATAAGACTTTGTATTCTTCTGCTGAAGAACAGATGCTTATTTTATCATTCCAACTTAACAGCTTGCTTAGCAAAGCCGATAGAAGTTTAGAAGATATTCATCAAATGCCTATTTTTGTATATTTACAAAAGAGGTAGATTTAAGGGAGTTACCTAAAAGCAATATGTTTTTGTCCCACTGTTATCCTATTGGTCTTCCTTTCATTCAGCAGATTTATCTGTCATGAAGAATTTAAGTTTCATATTTTCCTCTGTCAGTTGTGAAAAGGCCTGTCAGCTGGGGCTTACACTACAGTTTGCCAAAAGACCTATAGCACACAATGACAATACAATCTTATATTTGTGCTCCCAGTCTCCAGATAATCCCCCACTTTCCTCCTCCACAGCCCAGTTATGATCAGGCTTAAGTTGCATATTTCGTTTTTAGCCAGATTTTGTTGATAAATGCTATCAGCAAGACTGAAATGAAATACAGCAGGTTTAGCTCTTATTACCTGCGTAGAACATGCCTTGGGAGTTGCATGTGCGATACTGAGACAGTAGTTGTATAAAACCATTTAATTCACAGAAACTAAATAAAGGAATGTTAATGGTATTAGCTCTTATCTGTTTAATGTTCTGAGGTCTTTTCTTCATGCACCTGAAAATACAGACCTTTGATTAACATTCTAGAAGATATACCAGAGATATCAGACCACTTCCCATATTGTTTTCAGTGGGGATGTAATTTTTAAAGAAAACTGTGCAAAATCTTAACATTATTTGATACCTTCAAATACAAGATACTTTGTTTTTGCTATTTGTGATCTGAGTTCACAAATACCCCTAATCTGAGAAAGATTTTTATTTCCCACATTCATATAGAAGCTACCACATTCTCATTAAATGGAAATCATATAAATGGTTGGAGGCTTGCAAATCATTCTTTTTATAAACTACTGGGTCAGCAGTAAAATTCAAAGGACTGGTATTTTAGAAAAATATGCATCATTGCTTCAGCCAAGGGGAGGGAGGGGTTAATCATCATTCCTGGAACTCTGGAGTGGAACAAAAGCTTGCAGCCTGACACCAAAATAACATCACAATGAAAAGTGAAATTACTTCTAGGGCTAAATTGCTTCATTTGAAAATTGTAGTGATACTGAGAACAATTATGTCACTTAAACTTTCACAATTTTGTTTTTATAAATCAGTTATAAAACTATCATGTGGTTTAAATGCAATTATTTAATAAGGGCATTTGTAATTGTCCAATATAATCAATTATGCTTCAGTCAGTTTCTTCTCTGCAACTAACTCTATTTTTGTTAGCGGCTGAGACATTCTTATGGTAATACATATACTTTTTGAAAAAGCCAAATAAAATCATTGTTTTCCAGAAAAGTTCTTACCTCTACACCCCTCGCTCATTACATAGCAGGTCCCCAGACTGTAAACTGAGTCTCAGAATTTTTTCTCCCTCTCCCTGCCTTGTCTTAGAAACTAAACATCTGAACAAGGCATGAGAAGGAAAAACACACTGCTAAATAACAGGGGAAGTTAAAGCTGGTTCTTCAAGGGTCGTGATAGTGGTGTTAAATATGTTCGCCAAACTGAGACAGGGGCCGTATCTGGGACCGTGGAGCGGTGCATGGGAGTTACCCAGCTGGAGCCACATAGTGTTGGTGCCACATGTCACAGATTACGGCTTTGATTTTCTAAGAAGGAGGAGACAGTAATCGTTTGCTGAGTCTAGGAGTGCTTGGGCCTCCCAGAGGCTATAGGATTTTAGTTGCCATGTGGTACAATTTGTGGGCTCTTTAGTTTACTCTGGACTGCCTAGAAAGCTATGTTTTCCTTTTAAATTTCAACTGAAGTCTCCACTAATGCCTTATTCCTGTGTTTTCCCTGGTTTCTCCTGATCTCAGTACCTAACGGCTTGACCAAGGCTCTCTTTCATCTGTCTCGATCCTATTTTCTTCTGTAGACACATTCTTTGTTCCCTTAACTCTTCTTTTACAATTCCTGTTTCTCTAAAGATTCTCACCACTTCATGAAAGATAGCACCCGTCTTCCTCTCTCTGTAGTGCATCTTGCCCTAAATGCAGCTGCTGCTACCTAAAAGCATTTCTTCATTTCAGATCACTCTTTAAGAGAATGAGCCCTGCCAGTGACAACCTGTTTAACTTCTGCCACATGGATTTAATGGAAATTGTAGCAGGGATCCCAACAAAGGCTTCACCACACGGGACCCAGAGAATTTGTTGTTTCAAAACCCAAATCCAATAGTATCACCTCCAAGCTTAAAAGCAGTCCATGGTGTTACCTACCTTTGAGTAAAAGGCAAAAGGTTCTGTGTGCTCTGGCCGACCTAGTTCCTGAGTTTTCCTCATACCTTCTTTCCTTTCACTCTTTGTTCCAGTCATACAGGCCTTCTTTCTAAACTGGTCACTTTCTCTTCTAACCCAAGGTCTGTAAACCTACTGCTCCCTCTGCTTGTTTTCCCAGCCCCATCTCAGCTTGAATCCCATATTCCTTACTGGGCTAGTGCATACTCATTCCTCTTTCCCCTTTCAGACCAAGCCTCGCTACTTCAGGAAAATTAACACAGATGCCCTGAACCAAGAACGTGGTCTCCCTGTTCTATGTTTCAAGACGATGGACTTTTCCTTCAAATTATTTATTACATTTGTAATGTATTTATTTGCACCATTATTTGATTATTATCCTATCCCAGTAGCTGCTTCTAGAGAACAGGGTCTTTGTTTTTGTTTTTCCTGGTATCTCTACACTCAGCAGGCATCAGGTTTATTTCTGTTGAAAGAATGAACTTTTGGGGGTGCAGAGAAATTTTGTAGCAAAAAATAAGGAAAGCAAATGTCCTAAACCTGAGTCAAGCAGCAAGGTTTTGAGAGCACCCTCACCTAGTTCATGGAGAAGTATACAATGACAAATTGAAAGCATTATTCCCTTACTCATAATAAAAACTCTCTCTCTCTCTCTGTCTTTCTCTCTCTCTCTCTCTCTCTCTCTCTCTCTTTCTCCCTCTTTTTCCTTCTCTTTCCTTCTCATTCTCTCTTATGGAGTTGGGAAGTTTTAGAAGCCACTCTTTTCCAAAGTATTTTTCTTGCTCATTTTGCTATTTTTTATACTGGCTTTGAATCCACTTTCCTTATTGACTGAATCAATGCACTGAAGAATACTCAAACCCATAGGATTTTAGAATGACAGAAGGGCCTTATTATTATTATTATTTCTTTTTAGATTAGATGAGGAAACATATTCTCAAAAAGTTAAGGTAACTTTTTAAGGCCACCATATAGCAGACTTGGAACCAGAACCCATGACTCCCCATTCCTGGTGCATATGTTTTCCAACATAGTACATTGCAATGTTGTGTCGAGGGGCCATGATATTAAACCAGTATGATATTAAACCATTAACAGTTGTTAATGCTGTGGTTTGCGTTTGGCCAGGCAGTTACCTAGCTGATACTTGAGCAGAAAAGACAAAGGTAAAATCAGATGAGAAATTATATAGACATACCATAGAATACACTTCAGTTTAAAATTCTGACACATGATACAACAAAAGAAATAAAATTCTGACACATAATGAACCTTGAAGAAATTATGCTAACCAGAATAAACCAGCTATAAAGAACAATATTATAGGATTCCACTTATATGAGGTATCTAGAATAGTCAGATTTATAGAGACAGAAAGTAGAACGGTACTTGTCAGGGGCTGGGGGGTGTGGGGAATGGGTGGTTATTGTTTAATGATCATAGAGTTTAACTATGGAAGATGAAGATTTCTGGAGATGGTGGTAATGGATGCACAACAATGTGAATGTACTTAATACCACTGAACTGTACACTCGAAAATGGTTAAAGCAGTAAATTTGATGAGCTGTATATTTTACCATAGCTTTTCAAAATGAAAATAATTAAATGAGAAATCATGAATTATAAGATTCCAACCCAAGAAGTCATGTTTGGTGGGAATTCTAGGCATGTAGAGGTACTCTAAAAATACTAGGTGCTTGAGGATGTGGGGGAGTGGGAGAGGGGAAAAGAGAAAGAGGAAGACCTATTGTCTAGACCAGCACTGCCCAGTAAAACTTTCTGTCATAGTACAAAGGTTCTATATCTGTGCTGTCAAGTATGGTAGTCAGTAGTCACTAGCCACGTGACAATCGAGCACTTGACTCTTTCTGTTTGCCACGAAGTTTCTCATAATAATAATGGTGAAACATCTCACTTTTATTATTATTTTCACATTGCTCTAGTATATCAATACTCTTTGGAAACAAATGACATAACTCTACTTATAGCATTCTGTTTTGGGTAGTTGGATCACTGAAAATGTTAAATCCTAGAAAACATAGCATTCCTTTGTGAGCTGCACTCTTTTTTCTAAATAGCATAAGAGTTGAAAGGTGGCTAGTGCAACAGAGGAACTGAATTTTTAAATTAATTTAATTCTACTTAATTTGTACTTAAATTGCACAGGTCTAAGCTGTCTATTATTGCTGGTTCACTTAAAAGTACTCTACTTGTAATTCTGCTTCTTCTAGCTCACTTTCTATAAATTCAAACATCATGCATTTGTTCATTCAGTGACTGTTAGCAGATGTAGTGCCTCTCCTGTGTGCCACACTCTTGTCAGGCAATAGAAATAAAAGGGAGCAGATGAAATTCTCTACACTGAGGAGCCTAAATAAGTATAATCACTGTGACCAACAATGTGGCCATATGTCCTAAGATGAAAGATGTTCAAATTCTGCAACCCAGCACTTTTACACTCCAGAGAAACCTTCAAATGTCTTCAAGAAGACATGAATATTAAAAATTTAAAAAGGCCTAAATATGAATGAAAAACAGATAAAACAAGCTCTGCTCATAAAACTATATAATGCAGTAGTTAAAATTAATGAAGTGCTACATCTACTTACGTGTAATCCCCATAACACAATAGTAAGAAGAAAAAAAAGAAAAAAGAAATTCGATTGCAGAATGATACACACAGGGTGATATCATTTTTTAAAAACTTTTTAAAAAAAGTTTACAAAGTTATTGTTTATGGATGCATACATATGTCGTAAATACTTGTGGGCATGAGAGAAAGTACATTCAGGAAGGTGGACACTTATAGCAAAAGAAAGAATGTGATAGGAAAATGTACACAGAGGTTTTCAATATATCTGTAATATTCTATTTAATTAAAAGAGATCTGAAGCAAACATGACAAAACCAGAAGGTGGGTTCATTGGTGCTCATCATATTTTTAACTATACTTTTGTGAATATTTAAATATTTCATAATAAAACAGATGCTAAGAAATGGCCTTGCTGTTAAGAAGCGCTCAAAGGGGTATCATAAGTGCGAATAACAAAATTTTCACAGTGTGTTAAAAGTAATAGGGCCATATATAAGGTAAAAAGGTGAACACAGAGTAAGATATAAGAAACTGTCTCAAGGAATCAAGGAAGACCTCACTAGGTAATCAATTGGGGTTCATTCTCTGAAGGTGTAAGAGTTTGGTGCTTTCAATGAATTGCAAGAAAAATTCTCCTCACTGGAGCCTAGAACTTTCAAGGTATCAACTCAGACTAGGCTCTGCAATCCAAGCCAGGGCAATGGTATTGGGGGAGGGGGAGTGGTAGAGCTGGAGGATGGTGGAATGGAACAGGGAGAGACTTGAACCAAGGAGATCTGTTAGGAAGCTCATTATTATTCAAGAGACGGGTGGTGAGAGCTTGGACTGAGGCAATAGCAATGAATACATAGAAGAGGATTATTAGGATGATGACACAGGAAACATCAGTAGGATTTGGTGACTGGATGAATGAGTGAAACACACTCAGAATTTTCTTTTGGAGAGATCACATGTTAGGTCACAAAATAAGTCTTAACAAATTTAAGGAGATTGAAATTATACCAAGTATCTTTTACACATTTTTTTACCACAATGAAATAAAATTATAAATTAATAGCAGAAGGAAAACTAGAAAATTTACAAATATGTGAACATTAAACAACATACTTTTGAACAACCATTGGATCAAAAAAGAAATCAAAAAGAAAATTAGGAAATAACTGAGACAAATAAAAACAACAACACAACATCCCAAAATTTATAGGATGCTGCAAAGGCAGTTCTGAGGGAAGTTTATTGCAACAAACATCTATGTTAAAAAAAAAGAACTTAAATCAACAGCATTACTTTATACCTCAAGGAGCTAGAAAAAAACAAACTAAGCCCAAAGTCAGCAGAATGAAGGCAATTACAAAGATTAGATCATAAGTATACAAAATAGAAAAACAACAAAAACAATTAATGAAACTATGAGTTGTTTTTTTCTAAAAGATAAGAAAAATTGGCAAACCCTTAGTTAGACTGAGAAAAAAAGAGAATACTCAACTAAAAAAGTCAGAAATATAAGAGAAGACATAACTTGCAGAAAAATGTTGCAAAAATAAAAAAGAATCATGAAAGACTATACTATGAACAATTATACACCCACAGACTGGGCAATCTAGAAGAAATGGATACATTCTTAGCAACATACAACCTATCAAGACTAAATCATGAATAATTAGAAAGTATGAAGAGATTTGTAACTAGTATGGTGATTGAATTAGTAATCAGAAACTTCTGAACAAAAAAAAAAGCATAGGCTTTACTGGTGAAGTCTACCAAACATTTAAAGAAGAGTTAATGCCAGGCCTTCTCAAACTCTTCCAGACAATTGAAGAAGAGGGATTACTTCTAAAATCATTTTATGAAACCAGCATTATTCTGCTAACAAAGCCAAAGACACCACAAGAATCTATAGGCCAATAATCCCAATAAACATAGATGCAAAAATCCTCAGTAATATACTATACTAGCAAATGGAACCTAAAGGCATATTAAAAGGTTTATAGGCCATGACCAAATGGGATTTACCTCTAGTATGCAAGGATGGTTCAACATATGAAAATCAACTTATGTGATTTTAATAGAATAAAGCGTAACAGAATAAAACATAAAAATCACATGGTCATCTCAATAGATGCAGAAAAAGCATTTGACAAAAATTCAACGGCCTTTCATAATTAAAATCTCTCAACAAAGTAGAGATAGGATGAAGGTATCTTTAAATAACTAAAGGCCATATATATATATATAAAGCCCATAGCTAACATCATATTCAATGGTGAAAAACTAAAAGCTTCTCTGCTAAGATTAGGAACAGTCAAGGATGCGCACCCTTATCAATTCTATTTAACATAGCTCTAAAAGTCCTAGCCAGAGCAATTAGGCAAGGAAAATAAAAAGCATCTTAAATGGAAAAGGAAGTGATATTGTGCCTTTTTGCAGATGACATGATCTTGTATATAGAAAATCCTAAAAACTCCATTAAAAAAACTGTTAGAACTAATAAATGAATTCAGTAAATATCCAAAATCAACATACAAAAACCAGTTGCATTTCTATATATAAACAGTGAACTAATTTAAAAAGAAACATCTAAATCTAAAAAGGAAATTAGGAAAACAATGGCATTTATAATAGTATCAAAACCATAAAGTTAGGAATAAATTTAACCAAAGACACGAAAGATCTGTACAATAAAAATTAAGATTTCGATGAAAGAAAATGAAGAAATCATAAATAAATAGAAAGATATCCTGTGTTCATGGTAATAAAATTGATATTGTTAAAATGACTATCCTACCCAAAGTATTCTATAGATTCAGTGCATTCCCTATCAAAATTACAATGGCATTTTTCACAAAAATAGAAAAAGCAATTCTCAGATTATATAGAACCACAAAAGACCTCAAATAACCAAAGCAACTGTGAGAAAAAAGAAAAAGCTAGAAGCATTATAAGTCCCGATTTTAAAATATATTACAAAGCTACAGTAATCAAAACAATATGGCATAAAAACATACATAAAGACCAATGTAATACAATAGAGGGTCCAGAAATAAATCCATGCATATATGGTCAACTGATCTTCTGCAAGGGAGCCAAAAATCAAGTGAGGAAAGGTAGTCTTTTCAACAAATGATGTTGGGAAAATTTGTTATCTGCATGCAAAATAGTAAAATTGGTCCTTTATCTTAAACTATACATCAAAATAGATTAAGGACTACTATAAGACCTAAAATTATAAAACTCCTAGAAGAAAACATAAAGGAAAAAGCTTTATGGCATTGGTCTTGGTAATGATTTCATGGATATGATACCAGAATCACAGGTAACCAAAACAAAAATATACGAATGGGAGTATGTAAAATCAGAAAGCTGCACAGCAAAGAAAACAACAGTGTGAAAAAGCAACTTTCAAAATGGGAGAAATAATTGAAAACCAGTAAATATCTGATAAAGAGTAAATATCCACAATATTTAGGGAACTTTTACAGCTCAATAGCAAAATAATCTAATAAGCCAATTTTTAAAATGGGCTGAGGACTTAAACAGATATTTCTCCAAAGAAAACATACAAATGTCCGACAAGTATATGAAAAAATGCTCAATATCGCTAACCATCAGGGAAATCCAAATCAATGCCATAATGAGATATTACCTTCCACCTGTTAAGATGACTATTATTAAAACCAAATAAAAAAAGAAAACTGTTGCTGAGAATGCTGTTGGAAATGTAAAATAGTGCAGCTGCTATGGAAAACAGTATAAAAATTCCTCCAAAAATTAAAAATAGAACTACTGTATAATCCATCAATCCCTTCTGGATATTTATCAAAAAGAAATGAAATCAGGATCTCAAAGAGATACTACTACCACTCTTATGTTTATTGCAATACTATTCATAGTAGCCAAGATAAGGAAACAACTTAAATATCCACTGAAAATCAAATAAAGAAAATGAGATATATACACATACAATAAAATACTATTCAGCCTTTAAAAAGAAAGTAATTCTCCAATATTCAACAATATCAATAAACCTTAACATTATGTAAGTGAAATCAGCCAGTCATAGACTTATGACTCCATTTTAATGAGGTATGTAAAAGAGCCAAATTCATAGGATCAAAAAGTAGACTGGTAGTTGCCAGGGACTGGGGAAAGGGTGAAGAGTAGATCACTAATCAGCAGCCCTAAAGTTTCAGTTAAGGAAAATGATTATCTGCTTTATTACATTGCACCTATAGTCAACAGAACTGTTGACTTGAAAATTACTTAAAAATTTAAGAGACTAGATCTCATGTTGTGTTCTTACTTACCACAATAAAATAAAATTTTTTTAAAGTATAATGTTGATTAAGTATTTAGGAAACATTAAATACTTAATAAATATTAGTTTCTTGTCCTTTTCTTTGTTCCTATCATGGCTAATGCCTAGATTTGCCTGCAAACATTTTATTTAAATAAATTGCTTTTTCCCAAAAGTAAGCATAGCGTTCTTAACCACAGAAGTTCTAGATTTCTTGAAAGCAGGGACCTTACCTTATATGTTTATTAATCAAGTATATTGAACATTTACTATTTGCCTAATAAGCTATAGATTGCCAATAGCATGTAGCATAATGCTAGTACATAGTAGATGTCCAATAAATAAACAAATGTCTCTCAAATTGAAGTGAATTACAGCACAACTAATAAAAACAAACATAAAATGCTTTATAATTTAGGTTGATATATAATTACTTCATAACAACCTTGTTAAGCCTAACAGCATCCACAGGGCAATAAGCACATTATTTTATAAGGAAAGGGAAAGAATTATAACAGTTATTTGTTCAAGTTCATAGAAGAAAAAACATCATTTTAGAGCCAGAAATAGACAGCAGTTAATCTAACTGTCAGTAAATATGGGGAAATCTCCCAGTGGTATTTCAGTTATGGGCCTAGTGAGGCATGAACAGACCATCCCTTAGGATTTCTAATGCAAAAGAACAAACATAAAAATAGAAGACTGCCTTTCATATAGTTAGTCCCAAGTTCTCTAATCATATTCCAAGCAGCAACCAGAGTAGGGTGCCTCCGGTCAAGTAGAAAGTGTGTTTGGCTCAGAGGGAACCTGTCTAGGTTCAAAGGAATGGACTGTACAAATTATGAAATGGGTCCATATCTTTGGGGATTTTTTAATGACTGTTCTGGAAAATAAGCTGATAGCATAAAGGGTCACCAAATAGAAAGGTGAGATCTGATTTGATTTTTATCTTTGGGATTTTCTGCTTGGATTGATGGTGAAAAAGGCAGAGTTTAAGCCAGAGTTTAGGGTGAACCAAGACCTCCCACTCTAGGGAATAATGAATTGTGCCAGTAAGCACTCAGAAGCGAGGTTGGTAAATTGGTAAAATTCTGGTTATCAAACTAGCTTATTGGGATATGAGGGAGGGATGGGAAGATAGCAAAGTAAAAAAGAGATGGCTACACGGGTCAGAGTTGGAGACAGAAATATTCATGGTATGCTCAGGTGAGAAGTTAAAACAAGAATAAGGTTAGAGACTGCTTTCTGGAATGGATAGAGTAGGAAGGGTAGAGTCCTGTCCCTCTTTAGGCTATGATGTTCTAGTTTGTAAAATATATATGTTATAAATGCATATATACAGAAGACATCTGTAAAATTATTTCTACTTCAAAAAAATCTGTTGCTCTGAGATATAAAGGTGCCAGTTGTGCTTGAGGGATGGAAGGAAAGGCAATTACATACTGAATAAGTATAGGTCAAAAATCTGAAAAGTCAAGAGGTTAGTTATAAGCAGCAGGAGGGATTTCTCCCAGAAAGCAGATTACACAAGTAATCCTTGTGTTATGGGTTGAACTGTGTCCCCCAAAATATCTCTCTTAAGCCCTAAACCATGCTACCTATAAATGTGACCTTATTTGGAAATAGAATCTTTGTACATGTAATCAAGTTAAAATGAGCTCATAATGAATTAAGGTGAGCCCTAATCTCATGACTGGTGTCCTTACAAGAGGAGAGAAACTTGGACACACAGCTAGAGAGAGGGGAGAAGGCCATGTGAAGATGGAAGCAGAGATTGCAATTACATAACTACAAACAAGGAATATCAAAGAATGCCAGCATCCACCAGAAACTAGGAAGGGGCAAAGAAAGATTCTTCCATGGAAATTTTAGGGGAAGCATGGACCTTGCAACACCTTGATTTTGGACTTCTAGACTCTGTAACTGTGAGAGAACATATTCCTGTTGTTTAAACCATCCAGTTTGTGGTACTTTGTTATAGCAGCCCTCGGAAACTAATATACCTTGCTATCTGAAGATGGCTTTCAATTTTGTGGTTCTTGGTTTTATGAGTCAACTGTGAAAGCTGGCCTTCACATTCCAGGTCCTCAGTTTGAGACACTGGCATTACACTCCTTCAAGCCCACTCTTTTATCACTAGTCTAAAAATTCCTTGGTGAAACAAGGTTTGATGAGCATAGTAGTCATGGAAGTCCATAAGTATGGCTGGAAAACTGGCTTGGCCTTCTGGGCCACATCTTCTCTGGGTTCTGAGGGCCAAGATTTTTCTCCTTTAGAGTCAAGAATACCTGTACCTAAAATTCTTTTCTATTTCACTAGTGTAAGAGGTAGATGTATTGTCTTTGGCCAAGCAGAAGAGTAAGTACTGAGTAGGTAGTAGACCTTTTGGGTTTAGGGAAACCAGGAGATCAGTGGCTGTACTTTAGAGTCACTGAGATTGTAATAAACATCAATGTCTAGATCCTATCTGCAAAGATTAAACTCTACCTCCATCTTCACATGACTTTCTCCCTTCTGTATAGGTGTTAGTCCAAGTTTCCTCCTTCTTCTGAGAACACTAGTCAGGGGACTGGAGCCCACTAGAATTTATTATGACTTCTCCTTGATCACATCTGCAGAGTCCCTATTTCCAAATAAGGGCTGCAGCTCAGGTATTTGTGTTTTTAAAAAGCTCTTTAGCATTCATCCAAGTTAAAACCTTGTATTGGGTGATAAGAAAGGGTTCTATGATTAAGCCACCAAACTTTTTATGAGATTATATAGAAGGAAATTTATTAAGTTATTACATTATTCCTGATAAAATTCCTTTGAAACCACTCTTTTTGTTTTAGACCTCACATCCAACTTTGCCCCAAACTACTCCTCCTTCATCTCCCACACTCAGTCACCACGTCTTCTTGATTCTATTTTTAGATGTTTCTCAAATGCACCTTCTCCTCTCTATTCTTTTGACTACTGCTTTAGTTCAGTCTCTCACCACTTCCTACTTGGATTTCTGCATAGTAGCCTAACTCAACCTCCTTCCTATAACCTCCCTCACTACCACTTCATTTTTAATTGCCACCAAAATGATTCTTTAAAATATAAGTGTTAATGTTTTACTCTCCTGCTTAAACCCATTTAATGGCTCCTTTTGCCTACAGTGTCAATTCTGGGCTGGTTACATGATACATAAGACTCTACAGCCTGGCCATTGCCTCCTCTTCATTGTCTTTGTTGCCACTTGTTCCTTGCATTTTATTCTTCATTTATAGTTCATAGTGGTATTTCAGGTCTCAATCTACTCATACACTATTGTTGCCTTTGCCCAGCAAGTCCCTCCCTAGACCTTCCTTTGGCCACCTAGAATACTAATATTTCTTTTCCAGAAACATCTTCCTGATACCTACTCCCACTTGCTTTTCTGTTGTATTACCTTTATGCTTTATCCATGTTTTAATTATTGTCTCTTTGTCCTGCTTAACCTAATTTTTAAAGGTCAGTGTCACCTTCTAAGTGGTGAAATCTTTGAAATGACTTCTGAGTCTTACCTCTGAAATCTTAGCCTCTGGAACAATAGCTGCTATACTGAGTCTTCAGTATATGTTGGATAAGTGAAGGAAACAACTAAGAAATGAATAAATGCATTTTTCTTCTGGAAAATAACTATAAATCAACCTATAAGCTTGATCTTTATACCTAAAAAGAGTGAGAGGTTGAGTGAGAGGTGTGCGAATGAGAAAGCACTTAGGAAGAGAATATCTTACTTGGTGGGAAGGATGATATTTGTTTAGACAAACTGAGCTAAGGAAGGAAATAAAAATAGTTATTATTTTATTGTCAAGAAATGTAAAACTGGTGGGTATTAGTGTAGAAAATACTTGGTTTATCAACTTGTTCTCATAGATATCAGTTGTGTTTGTTTTTGTTTTTCCAAATATTCTGATTGTATATATGCTGGACTCTCCCAGCTTATATACAATCAGAATATTTTACTGGATGACCTTGTCATTCCAAGGGATAACCACCTTCCCGTAAATAAAAGATGTTCTTGTAAATATTCAAGTAGGATCTTGTGGGATCTAATTGGATGCCCAGCAGGTTGATGTTGTGTCCTGGAAACTGGACTTTTTTCTGGCCAAGTAAATACCTCTCCAGCCTACTTTGTAACTTGTACTGCTGGAGTCTGGCCCAAACTATTCACACATACATGATGTACGAACGAGGCCAGATCTTGTGAGTATATCAAGGTAATATCAAAGGGATCTTTCATAAACTGTTGGAAGGAGGCCAGTCTATTGCATCATTCTTAACGGCTTTCTACTCATAATGACTGTGCCATGTCCAAAGGTAGCTTTGTGCTCAGACTCACTCTGGATTCAAACTAGTTTGTGTTCCCCCTAGAGGTCATTTGGTGTAGACAATTAATGCACATTATTGGTCTACAAATTTTGGAGCATTTGATGGTGACAATGTTGAGAATCGGTAGTCTTATATAACCTCATTTGCTCACTTTTATATTACAAAAAAAATAATTGAAATCCAAAGAGGAAAGAGAGAAGGGGATATGGGCCTTCGCTGCAAATCTGCCTCAGTGAACTTCAGCAGATGCTTTGAATATGGCTTTTATTTTTCTGGTTAACTCTTGTTGGATGTTTATCCTTTTTTAAGGCACTCTGCTAAGCTATTTATATACATTACCTTATTTAATCTTTACAACATATGAAAAATGTGTCACTAGTGGCTCCATTATATAGATAAGGAAACTTTGAAATTTACTAGTCAGTTATAGAATCAGTTTCATAGGGAATATTCAAGATCTGTTAGGATCCATATCAACCTCAGTGTCATGGTTGTTGTAGAACATGATCTAGAATTTGTGACACAACTAGAATTAAGCCCAGAGCAGTTTTTGTGTGTGTAGGTGGGTCAACAATAGCCCAAGGGGGAACACAGGTCATGTTAGTAAAAGTGTTTACATTAAAGTTCGTTCTCAGAAATACCATGCCCTGAGATTCAAATTACCAGGTTGGGGATTCAATTCTAAGGAAATCTGGGAAGAAAAGGAATTTATGATACAGTTCCTTCCTGTTAGTTCCTGATGATCATTGTTGGATTCTGATCTTAATAAAGCTAGCTAAATAAGGAGAATGATTTCTATGGGGAAAACAGAGATTTGTGAATGAAATTAAGCACAATCCAGGTCAATGTAGTCAAACTTATAGTCTTTAGACCCTGCATCAGAATTTCTCCACCTCAGATCTTCCAAGTCAAAATCTCTGAGAATATCTTGTGGAAATATGGATAGGATAAAAGACAAGAGACGTGTTCATTCCCATTAGCATTCAAAATCCTTAAAAGCATCCAATCAACTATATGCCAATTTGGAAAATAAAGGCCAAGGACATATTGTTAAAGCAATTCTATGGTTATGAGCATTGTGAATAAATGTGCTTGTGGGGAAACCCATCATTTGTCTACTTCATAAAGCTCATACTTCTAAAGTGATTGACTGCCACTGCATTTTCTCCTTTTTTACTACAAATATGAACTGAATAATTAATGAATGAGGCTACTGTAGGAAGTTGGTAAGAAGCAGTTGAAAAAGAGGACTTAGATCAGTGTAATTATTAAGCCCATTAAGAGGCAAAGATTTCTGCAGGTTATAACTTACTTTGAATCTCTCTTTCTGAAGACATCAAATTTAAGAAGTGTAGAAAGCATATGTTTAGAAGAGGCTGGAGTTTACCTTAAGATTGAAGTTCTGAGAGTTTGTTGTTTGTTGTTATTGTTGTTTTTTACTCAAGTTGTGCCATGACCAACTTCAGAGTTTAAAAACAGACTGTAATTTGCTTCAGTGGCCCTCTCTTCAAACACTGTTTTATTAGAATAATTTAGATCCTTGGATGGAAGAAGTCATTCTGCTTCTCAGACATCATTTCTAAAAAGTCAAATATTATCTAAAAAGATGAGTTTGTCCAGGGAGAATCATTACCTGCTGGTATATATTCAAAGGGACTGATTTGGAAACCGAAAATAAATTTTGGAACTATATAAACAATTTTAAAAGATTAACAGTATTATTAGTCTGAGATTCATCTAAAAATTGTTATAAGCTCCTTTGAACATCACATCTTTTCAAAGAGACACTGGGAAAAAAAGGTAAGTTGGGTCTACCAGTGATGGTATTATAGAGAACAAATTGTTTCTTATTTTTGTAATTGACCATCTAGAGCACTGGTTCTCAAGCTATTTTCCTTTGGAACATGCTGAACTTAGATTTTTTTTTTTTACTTAGATTTTTCACTCTGAATGGAAAAACTATGCAAAATTTTTTCTTCTCTACTAATATTGTTTATCTGTTCATGAATGCTAATGGCCAAGAAATAAATGAACACATCAATAAATTAACAGATAAAATGTGGTATATATACAACTTAATATTATTAAGCCATGAGAAAGATGGAAATCTTGCCATTTGTGACAATATTGTTATACCTTGAGAGCATTATGCTATGTGCATTATGTCAGAGAAAGACAATTAACTGTATGATGTCATTTATAGTTGGAATCTGAAAAAGCTGAACTCATAGAAACAGAATAGCATGGTGTTTGTCAGGGAATGGGAGATGAGGAAAATGGGGAGATATTGGTGAAAGGATACAAACTTCCAGTTATAGAATGAATAAGTTCCAGGGGTCTAATGTCCTTGAAAGCTGCTAAGAGAATAATTTCTAAATGTGCTTATTCACCCCACTACACACACACACACACACACACACACACACACACACACACACAATTAATATGTGAGATAATAGAGGTATTAATTAACCTTATGGTGGTAATTACTTCACTATATATATGTGTATCAAAGACCTTAAACTTACACCATGTTATATGTCAATAAAGATGAGGAAGAAAATAAATGAACATGTTGCAGAACATTAGAAACAGTTGATCCTTATGTGCCAGCTTGGCTTTTTTGACATGTGAGATCGTTTTATCATCTACGTAAAATGTTGTCGTATCATATGATAGGAAGAGTGTTCATATAATAGAGTTATTTTCAGTAATAGGTAAGACAGTTCTCCAAAGAGCAAAGAACACCACCCATATCAAAACTCTGGGAATTACAGATTTTGTTACACACATGCCCTCTGACCCAGTTTTTCTACTTCTAAGTATTGATCATATCCACTGCACAAAAATATTTAAATATGCACATGGTGCTTATTATAGCATTGTTTGTAATGTTAAAAAATTGGAAACAACTCAAACATAAGGGAAGGTTTTGATAAATTTTAGAAATTCATATAGTCATTTTACAAAACAAAATAGAACTATTTATATTGACATGAATAATCTTCAAGATATAAAGAGAAATAAAAGCAAGCCAGAGAATAATTCATATATATGATCTCATCTTATATATGGAGTAGAGGTGGGAGAAACGAGGTCTTAGAAAAAGGTCAGGAATAATCCACACCAGACTTCTAATACAGGTTGCTTCCAGGTGAGAGAGCAAAGTTGAAAGGAAAAAAGAAAACTTGAACTTTTTAATCTTTATCTCCTGTATTTTTTAAATGTACTCATGAATCATTTGTATGCCTTAAAAAATAACTTGCAAAAGAGAAATTACATGCTGAAAAAAAGTATATACAAAAAAAAATTTCTTTTCTTTAGAATTTAGTGCCAGAAAAACTTTGCTTCAAAAAGGGATTTGTTCACATGCTTCTTTATTTCTAATGATAATATTCATGGTGCTTCTCTTTGAATTTTGCCTTTCAGGAAACTCAGAATCAAAATTGATGCTCAGTCAGAACAGCCTTACTAGCCCATAGGGTTAGTACATTTGCTATTGCCTCTTTTCATGGATACCATTCTAATTCCTGGGTTTATTTTATCAAACTTATATGTGATCTTAGTTATAAGCCACTTCATATGTTTTAAGAAAAAAATGAGGAATACATAAATAAACAACCTAAAAATTATTTTCATTGAATTTGAAAGTCATTCCATGTTTCAGAATTTCTGTTAGTGAGAGTTTACTTGTACCGAAATGTAACTCAATTTTAGACATTCTTATTCTATAGTATGTAACTCACACCTTAAAAAAATAATCAGAGGGTTCCAGAACCTCAGAAAAATATATACAGTATTTAGCTTTTTCCCTTTGTACTGTCTGAGGAAGTTGTTTAGATCTAGGGAGCCATTCGAGTTAATTATGCCCAAAGGAAGCCCAGAGACTTCGGGGATTTGATGGCAGTGTATCTATTTATTGACGTCCTCTGTGGGTAAAGTGAAATAGTCCCTTAAAGACTATTCAATGGAAAAACCCCAATATAAATTTATATGAGCAAAAGAAAATACAGTCTATTTCAACTAGTAAGGCTTTAAAACTGCATCACGAATCAAGAGTACAACCATACCTTTCCCCACCCGTTGTCCCACAGCAACACACACACACTCTACAGCATCCTGCTTTACAAGTCTCAAGGCTGACTCTATTTCTGGTTAAGAAAAAAAATTGATAATTTTTGGTACTTTTTACTGTGTTCTTTGAGTGTCTTTTGAAATACATTCTACTGTGTTCCAGAAATAAACTGGCAGCTCCCTCTCGTCCTGTTGAAACTGCTCAGCCTTCAGTTCTCCACACAAACGAAGCTATGAGAAGAGTATTTTGGACAAACCCTTTTCCAACTAACAGCTTGAATGTGCTTTGGGAACACTAACATGATTTTTTAATTATCATTAATTATGCTTAGCTTCAACTATGAAAGAAATGGGGTTTCTTCAAACACCAATTAACAAAGCAAACCCCAATAAAGGGAAAATACTCTCTCCCCACTTCCAGCCTGCAACAGGAAATTCCCCCCTGCTGAGTTTCCCCCAAGGCCTCTATAAAGTCTTTCTGATGAACTTGTAGAGCCTTAATGAGAATGAATCAGCACAGATTTTCCATCATATAAACAGAAATATTTAATTTCATGAAAAGGGATAGCATGCTTGACTTTGCCCAGCCCACCACATAATATCTTCAGTTTCCCTCCTCTCTTGTGATTTATTTCTCATAGTATTTTCATTAGAGTAATTCCTCAAGGGTTTCCCAATCCTGAGGACTATACTTAAACATCATAGATGAAACAAAACTACTTAAGTCTATACTTCATTGCTGACTCCATTTTCTTATTTGAAGCAGAGAAAAAATATTTGCCCTCTTAGTATTTGCTCAGAATAACTTTTCCTGAATGGGCCACTCCCAGGACCCAGAAGGGCAGTCATATGCCAGACATGCCTGTCCCGGGGACAGAGCGACATATCCAAAGATCCCACTAGGACAACAATCCTCACACCATGTGCAGAAAAAAACACAAGATGTTATTCTGTGTACTACTCAAAAAGGGTTCTGTGGTCAAATAAATTGGGAAATCCTGTAAATCATATATTTTTGGAGATTCACAAAGCATTTTAGTATGTGAAAAGTAATAAAAAGCATTTTAATTAAAAAGAAAACCTATGTAATTTTGCTTAATTCTATTTATTTTTCCAACTAATTTGACCACAATGCCTTCATGGAACACGACATTCTACAAATCACTGGGGGAAAAAAAGCTAGGAAGGAAATGAATAAGTGAAGATACTACAAGATGTCCAGATGATGCTGTTATAACATGAACTAGACAACTTTCCAGGGATAGTAACCTAGATGGTTGAGGATATTTGAAACTACATCACATGAGGAAAAATCATTCATTTTAACTGCCTAATTTGAATTAGGAGACGTCTTCACAGTGGGTGGCATAACATGATGATGTCTTGAATACTTGAAAGATGGTACTGGAGTGTGAAAAATTAATTATTCAAGTAATAGGTAGAGTGAATCTATAACCTTTGGGATTCCATTCAGACCTGTAATTCTGTGAGCCTTGGGACTCTTAAAGACATACAAAATAATGGTGTAGTGCACCGTCACTGGTGATCAATCTTTTTCCTAGAAGCTCAACTCTAGAAAATATATAGCTTAGAATTCCTGTATTAGTCAAGGTTCTCCAATGAAACAGAATCAATGGGATATATAGGTAGATATATAAGAGAAGTTTTGTTGTGGAAAATGGAGGCTGAGATATGCCATAATATGCTCTTGAAGCTGACGAACCCAGGAAAGCTGGTGGTGTAAGTCAATCTGAGTCCAAAGGCCTAAGAGCCAGGGGAGCTGACAGTGTAACTCCTAGACCAAGTAAAAGGCCCGTGGAGGTAGGGTGGCTCTGGTGCAAGTTTGAGAGTTCAAAAGCCCAAGAACCAGGAGTTCCGATGTCCACGGGCAGGAGATGTTGGACATCTTAGTTCAAGGAGAGAGAGAGAATTTGCCCTTTTTCCACCTTTTTGTTCTGTTTGGGCTCTCCACAGCTTAGGTGATGCTGGCCCAAACTGCTGAAGGTTGGTCATCATCACTCAGTCTATGGATTCAAACAATTATCTCAGAAATAATGTTTTACCAGCTATCTGGACGTCCCTTAGCCCAATCAAGTTGACACATAAAATTAACCATCACATATCCATAGGATGTCTTTATAAGTGTCTTTATAATTGTTGCTGAGGAAAAATGGGCCACCAACATAATAAGTTTTCATCATACAAAAAGAGTTCTAGTGGTTTTAGGATAGAAAAACCAAAGCTTTACTGCATCTTGATCTGCCATAGAATGCAATTTGGCATAATATGGTAACATTTTTATAGGAACCCATCCAATGGGCTTTACTTATAAGAAGTGCTGGAAGAAAGTTCATTATAGTATGTATCCCTACAAAAAGGGGTATTATAAGACCTTAACATCTGGGAAAACTTCTTGTACATTAATCAATTAGTTACAATATTTATAGAAAACATCCAAAAATTACAGAGAATTATATTGTATTTGTGTGTAGAGGAGTGCTTGGAAAGCAAAATATGGAGATAGTGACAGAGATATGTTCTGACCTAGAAGAAAGTAGGAAAACATGAAGAAACTACATTAAATAAAAACACATTACATCTTTCTTATGAGTGCATATATACAAACACTAGTAATATTTTAGCAAAGAATTTGAGAAAACCACCATAGGTCATAAAGAGCAGCTGTATGTACTGTGCATACTTGTTCATAATTTTTTTAAAGACCAATGTGGAAATGTAAACATATCGACAAAATCAGCTCCATCGGTTAAATTCTCCTATAATCTTATATAAATCGTTTTTCACTCTGGTGTCAAAGCTAATAATGTCTAATTATTTTCTCCCTTGTTCATAATCCAATTAATTAGGACTAAAAACTATTCTAATACATCTGCTAGGGAAAGTATTGAAAAATGTCTGTATAAAAAAATGGCTTGTATGAGTTAACTTTTTAAAAAGCAAAAAGGAATATGTTTTAGACTACTTGGAAGTCATTTGAATAAGTAACTAAACAGCAAAAATGTTTTGAGAGCCAACCTACACACAACGCACTTGTGGGACCCAGCAAAGAGTGATACACAGGTCTGCCTAGAAGAGCTCACTCTCCAGAGTGGGGGAGAGAACATTTAGCAATAACAAGAATACAAAGTGGAAAGTAATAATCACTGCAAAAGAAGGAGGGATGACTTGTGGTGGATTTCAGAAGATGGTATTTATTTACCTATATAGTACATGGATCAGATCTACACTCTACAGACTGTCGTGGTTTCACCTTCCATGACATCTGTCCAATACAAAAGTTCTGACCAAATGTGCAGGATATCCATAAAGTCCAGAAACATAGATATTATTTTTTTGTTATTTTACAGATTGAAAATATCCTTGATGACATTATGATTATTTACCTGTTTTCACATTGTATGGACACTCTGTAGATGCAAAAGCAAAACAACTTTGTGTATAATCAGTTCAAAATTATATGGAACAAGGGAGGCTTGGAATCCTAGATAATTCCCACTGTTCAAAATCCATTTGCTAAGAATAGGAATAGATTATAGAATGATTGTGGACGAAAACAGATGCCTTATAGCCTTTATAGTATATAATGAGCAAACATAAGTAAGAGAATATACCCTGCTTTTATTCTAGATTCTATATGGTTTTCTAAATATGTTCGTAAGAAGAAACCAGAGAGATAAATTACCTTTAAATGATTAGCATGTATGCTATTTAATTGCCAGGAACTAATACGCATTTTGAATAAAAAAATGGGAAGTTCTTAACTCTGTAGCTTAATCTTATAATATACTTTAATTTAATAAACAAAATTTTTCTTTAAAGAGTAATTTCTAAAAGCATGTAGCATAGAACAATTCTCTTTTTCTTCTTTTTTTTCCTAAGACATAAGGTGACATATCCAAGTGCTTGTCCTTCATGAGAGGTTTCTATGAGCAGCAGAGCAGAAAACTCTAATATTTATTCATTCGTAATGTGTCTTTCCAGTGGATTAAGGACAAATGACTTCACATGTCGTAGACAATTAGAAAAGCTACCTTTAGTTCCCGATTTTTAAAGTACAGCACCTTATACTTTTAATGAGTACACATACTGACGTCTTTCAACGTGTCTAAATACCTTTTCATCTCTCACTTTTATGGGGGGCGTAAATTATCTTTATGGTCATTTAATTTAAAAGATTAACAAATATATTTTTTTATTTTAATCCTTTAGCTGAGATTGTGCAATAGAATTTTACTGTTTTTTCTTGTAAGCAAGAGAATTTATTTGCCTGAGATTCAGTAACCCAGAATGTTCTGTCCTTAGAAGTAACTTTTAGAGGCTCACCTAAGAAAACAAGAGAGTCAAATAAGGTATAGGTGAAAAAAATATTAACTTGATATGTCATGTTCAGACAGCAGGGAATAGTAGGCCTGTGAATGTTGTGCCTTTTAAGAAGGGCACAATAAATTCAGGTGTGAAGGGCCAGATGGGCTCTGTACACTTATTAACAGCAGTTTGTAGGACTTGCCAGCTGATGAATTCTAGTGGTCTGCGCTGCAATCACCCAAATGTCCAGCTCTACAGACATATGCGGATCAACACTTCAGGACTGAATTGGGCTTTTTCTGTCATTTAGGCGCGTAAGTGAGCACCATCCAAAGTTTTCACACACTCTTTAGCAGAAAATAAACATTTAGGGCAGCACTTTCCAGGTAAGGTGTCTTCATCATAGGAAAACTTTCTAATACTTCTCTTGTAGAATCCTGCCTCCAGAGACATCTTTGCACCAACCAATAATCAGTCTATTAGGTTACAGACTTCCTCAGACTAGACCTCTCAACAGTATGAAGTATGATTGATTGTGGCTTGTTTTTTGAAGCATTGTTTTTCCTCAGCTTTCTTGATACCACACTGTCTTAGTATTCCTCGAACTTCTGTGGCCTCTATTACTAAGGTGCAATTGGGCACAGACAATTTGTTTGTACTTCAGCCTGCATAGTTCATGTACCAATATTTCATGTACCAATGTTTATTTCCATGCACCCTATATAATGGTTGGGATGGTTAATTTTATGTCAACTTGATTGCCCAACAGGGTTCCCAGAATAAACATGTTTTCTAGACGTATCTGTTACGGTGTTGGAATTAGTGGCTTCAGTAAACTAAATAGCCCTCCCCAGTGTGGGTGGGCAACATCCAAACTACTGAGGGTTAGAATAAAACAAGAGGCAGTAGATGGAGGAATTTACCCCTTTTTCTTTTCACTTGCCTACTCGAGGTGGGACGCCAGTCCCCTCCTGTCCTTGGATTGAGATTTACACCATCAGCTCCCCTGGTTCTCGGGCCTTTGGATTAGGGTTGGAATTACAGCACTGGCTTCCTTATATCACCTGTTTGCAGACAATAGATTATCAGATTTATCAAGCTTCATAATTACATGAGCCAATTCTTCATAATAAATCTCTTCATATCATATAAATAAACATATAATTGATTCTGTTTCTCTGGACTGTAATTCTGAGGTCTGTCCTTGATTCTCAGACAACTTTGGGAGGTAGCTAAATGGTTATTAATGTGTCCATTTTACAGATAAAGAAATAATTTAAGGAAGATTTTTTTTTATCATTTAGTTTCAGGAATCATGTATTTTAACTGTTGGATACAACTGATTCTTTTTAGCTTGTAATTTTTATTTTTTATTTTATTATTTTTTAAATTGATTTTTATTATTAGTTTTAAGTATACAGTACATTGGTTAGACATTTAACTGGAATTTAAACTGAAGTCTCTTACACCTTGAGTAGATGTATCCTCTTCAGGTACTTTTTTCGTAAAGATCTACATAGGAAAGTTAAAGTCATTTCCCTTTTATACTATTTCTTCCATTTCCTGAAGACCCGTAGTTATTCCAAGCAGGGATCTGCATCCAAGTCATATCATTTTAAGGACCTTTATTATATACTTATCTCCATTTGGGAATGAAAATAAAAGATGCTTTCTGAGCAGGGGCTACATCTTCATACAAGTTTTACAATGAGTTCATTTTGGCCATGCCTACATAATAAAAATAAAATGTTTTCCCCATTAAAAGCATTTGGAGGAGTGTGTGTGTATGTGTGTGTGCACACGCATGTATGTGTCACCAAAATGGGTCAGCTCCTCCTGACTTTCTTATCCATTTTTGAAACTAAAGAGCTCTTGCACACAACTCTCAGGATGTAGAGGCTAGAGGACACCCCAGTGTTGTGAGGTGCACCCGAAGAAATGCTTGGTCTGTGTGAGATACGCTGCCCCAGGGTCCAAGCTCCTGTGGAATCCAGGTGAACTACACTGTGGGCATCTTTCCTTCTCCTAAGCATGCATCTGACAATGATCTTTCATTGTCATAATTGCTGAGGAAGTAACCAAGGTGTGGCTTTAGAACAATCAGTTCTTTTCAGAATTGTAAAACTACTCTAAGGAAGCTTTAATTTTGGTCCCTAGAATTAAAAAAAAAAAAAAGTGGTTTCAAAAAGGCCTTTGTTCTGAACGTACTCTGCATCTCTCCTCTTGTGTTAGCCTGCCAGCAACTGCGTCTAGACCTGTGAGATAGGCATCCCATGTAGTTGGTGATATGCAGCTTTTTGGCCACGACTATAGAATCCCACCTCTGATCATTTGATGTTTCATTTCATTTTGTTTACAGTATTTGTAATGTAGCTTAGCACAGATTTAACTTTTACTTATTAAATTCCCTACCAACAAAGGCAGGTAAAAAAAAGATAATCCCAAATCTTTTCTTTGGAATCCAGGTTGAAGATATAGCTATACCTGCATCAATGCCTTCAAGGTCCGTAGGTGCGTGAAGGTATGGTCTCAGTGCACAAAGGACCCAGAGGGTAGTGTAAAACCTCCCATAGGTTTAATTGGTTTATATTAAGCTGGCCTCTGACAAGATCCCAGGTGCCCCATCTTCCCTGGACTCCTCCCTTTCTCCCTTTCTTACTTGTCAGCCTTGACCCATAATTGGTCCCTCATTTTTATCTCCATCCGGCAGCTTCCTTAAATGCTCAGGACCCTGGAGGGTCAGTGTTTCTGATGTCTTCCTGAAGGAGGTTGATGATAGCACATAGTGTTGAGAACAGTGGTTCTGGAAACTTCAAATTACTCAGGGTAAAAAGGGTTTACAAGAGGAACTATTCTTCTAACAATGATAGGCTCTCGTAGGGATCACGTCCATGTACTACATGAATAACTTTAGTACTTGTGTCAAATATTATTCTGGATCTTGCTACCTGTATATATATGTAAATTATTAAGATGCATTGTTAATTTCAACTCGCTGGGGTTGTGAAGCCAGGCTCCTGGGTATCTAGCAGGTTCTTCCATGTTGATATTTTGGGACCATCCCTCCTTGCATCCTTGTTTGAGGAAACGTATAGTACTCACTTTCCCCCTGGTATAACGAGTGATGAACTCTTCCTGTCAAACATATGACACTTCAAAAGCAGGTGTGTTTTGACTGGAAAGAAGCATAGTCAGCAGAGCGGATTAAATGACTCCTGCTCATAGAAGTGAGGGTAGGAAATGGGTGAAGGGTATAAGGAGGACATCCTGACATATTCTTTTTTTTTTTTTTTAAGTAGCAGACTACCTAACAATTACTGGTTTAAATTAAGTTTTTACCCCCCAACAGAAGAGATGGAGCAAGGAATTGTCAGTAAAATATAAATTGAGACTGAAACCTGATGCCAGAGAAATAGCAAATCAGATCACCTACATTCTGAAAATTGAGAGTTGATCAAATTGTACAGTTTGTTCAGCAGTTTCTCAAGACTGAGTTTACTGCTTTTACCAAAAAAAAAGGGGGGGGGAGAAGGAGAGCAATCATCAAACAGGTTGAAATTGTGCAAAAATAGCAAGCAGATGAATATGAGTAAGAGAATCCCCTGGGGTCCTGCTCCAAATGCAGCCCAAACTGGGCCTCCTTCCCTTACTGCCTGATGGCAACAGAGAGTTCTGCTGACCTTGCTTCTTCCAGTCAAAACACACCTGCCTTCAAAGAGCCACATGTTTGACAGGAATAGTGCATCCCTCGCTATTTGGAGAAAGGTCAATACTGTATGTCTCTTCAAACAGACGATAGAAGGGACAGTTCCAAAACATCCTACTGGGCACCCAGGAGCCTTTCTCTACAACCCCAGCAAGTTGAAATTAAAAACTCATTTTAATAATTAAAACATTTAGATGGCAAGATGCTGAATAATATTTGACACAAGAAGTAAAATTGGCCCTAGAGATTCCAGACGTTTTAGGAAATTTGTTTCTTCCTAGAATCAGCATAAACATGTTGCCCATTAAAGTAACATATGCCAAAATTGAAATAGAGAATATGCTTTTTTAAAAAAGCTCCCATTTTGGGGGTCAGAATATTCATGAC